>PQWD01004254.1:16315-34736 GCA_019425675.1 Leucinodes orbonalis
TTGTGTAGGAAATTAGTAACATTGTGTAGAAATGGGAAGAATTTCGTAACTTTGTGTAGAAATAGACCTATAAATTATTATTATTATAGGTATTGTGACGTAATAATAATAATAAATAAGGTGAATATCGTGTTTTTGTGTAGAAATGAGTAAAAATTACGAATTTGATGCAGGATTGTGTAGAAATGGGTCTAATTTAGTAACTTAGAATACGATTTTGTAAAAATGGGACCAATTTGTTAACTTTGTGTAGAAATGAGATGTAGTTGGTAATTTTTTGTCGGATTGTGTAGAAATGAGTAGTAGTTGCATGATTTGTTTCCCGCGTCTCTACAACTCGGATTTCCAAGTGCGCGACCACAAGTACGCGGGCGGCGTGTGGTTGTACAACGATCGCGACGCCAACTCCAACATTGACGGGGACCGCTCGCTCACTGCCAGCACCGAGTATTTCAGGTGAGAATACTGTGTTGAAGTGGGTATGAATGTGTAAGTTTCGGTAACATTGTGTAGGAGTAAGTAGGATTCAGTAACTTTGTGTAGTAGTGGGTAGGATTCAGTAACTTTGTGTAGTAGTGGGTAGGATTCAGTAACTTTGTGTAGTAGTGGGTAGGATTCAGTAACTTTGTGTAGTAGTGGGTAGGATTCAGTAACTTTGTGTAGTAGTGGGTACGATTCAGTAACTTTGTGTAGTGGTGGGTAGGATTCAGTAACTTTGTGTAGTAGCGGTAGGATTCAGTAACTTTGGTNAGGCCTTAGTCGTCCACGCGGGCCAGTGCGGATTGGACGACTTCACACAACCTTTGAATCTCTTCGCAGGCGTGCATGAAGGTTTCCTCACGATGTTTTCCCTCACCGTAAGAGCGTCGGATAACGTACATATATTTTCGAAAATTCTAAAACACATTGGTACGTGTCGGGATTTGAACCTTAGCCCTCCCGGTAGGAAGGCAACAGTCCACACCATTGAGCCGCCGACGCTCGCTACTCGCTTCCCAATACGCTTATGTAGTATTGGGTAGGATTTAGTTAAATTTTTTTTTCTTTATTTAAGGAGCTTGGTCAATTTTGACTATGTCGCTCCGTTATGGCTACAACTGAATTATATAACAAACAATTGGGTTACATTACAAATCACATTGTAGTGGATAACATTTTGCATAGTGTCCTGGCTGATTTAGTTACATTGTGTAGGATTTAATGGGAAATATTGCTTAGTTCAGTTGTGCGTAGAGCTTGGAAACTTTATGTCAAAATGGGAAGGGTTTAGTAATTTTTGGTAGGATTCATTTGTAACTAGGAGTAAGGTTTTGTCACTTTGTGTAGGAATTGTGTACAAGTTGTAACTTTGTGCAGGAACGTGTAGAAATGAGTAGAAGTTGGTAATTTCTTCTCAGATCGTATAGAATGTGTAGGATTGTGTTCAAATGAGTAGAAGTTTGTAACTATGTGTAGGATTTTGTAGAAATGAGTGGTAGTTGCTAACTTTGTTGGCTTATTGCCGACCGCACTATCATGCATGCAATAATGTCGGGGAGCGCTCGCTCACTGCCAGCACCGAGTATTTCAGGTGAGGTGACTGTAGCAGTGTGTAGGGTTTAGTTACACACAATGTAACAAAACAAAAGGATTTCTTAGGAAAGTGCAACTCGGTTAAGTAGTTCTTAGCAAATTGAAACTCAGTTTGGAAGTAGCTTTGTAACTTTGTGTTGAAATGGGGATGATACTTTGTGTAGAAAAATGTAAAATTTAGTAACTTTGTGTAAGATTGTTTAGAAATGGGTAGAATTATAGGAAAAGACCACCCAAAAAAACAGGCTGTTTGTGAAGTATCATTTATTAATTGTTATAATATTCTATTACAGCTCGGAGAGTCCAGGTAAGTCGGGCACCCACTCCTTCCAAATGGCCCCCGGGGGGGAGAGGAAGAAGAAAGACAAGACACAAGAGGACTCAGTGGAAGATCTAGAACTCAGGCTAGCTAACCTCAGAGGATTTAACTTATAATACTAAGCCTATGTATTATTTTAAGGAATTAATTTTAAACGGGGTCGTAGAACAGAAAGCGATTCTAAGTCAATATCTATCATCGATCCTATATTGCAAGGTTTACTATTTGGCGCAAAAAAAAATGGTTTATATATATTGTAATAAAATATTCTCCCTCAGTAGAAAAACTACCGTCCGAACCAGTGGTAGCTTCATTTGACATTCATAAGTGTTCTATAAGGACCTAAACTGAATAAACACTTCATTTTCGATGGTGTAAAAAAACATCTTAATAGAATTAAATAAGTTACTTAATCCATTGAACGTCGTGAATCTACACACAATAGAAAATCTGTAGTGTCTGGCGCCTTAAGGAGTCATTCACGGTGAAAGGGTTAAAAACAAAAATTAAAATTCTTAATACTGAGTTGTACAGGTCTTTAACCCTACATGGAAACCGTCTGCCACGTAATGTCGTTTTTGACGAGAAAACATACATTTTTACTATGATCTATTCATAAATGCATTAAAAACTTAACTTTGAACATATGTGAAGGCTTTCAGAGGGGCGTAGGCTAAGCATTATTATTATGTACCTACATTATACTTCTGTTCTATGGCCCATGGGTAACTTTTAAAATAGGTTGTGTAGCTTTTGTACAAATGTGATATGTAACTTTGTGTATGATTGTGTAGCTTTGGCTTTCGATCTGTTGTGCAATTTGAAGCTGTCCTTATCTTGTAGGAGTTGGATGAACAATCTACAATGAATTTTATATAAAACAATATGAAATAAGTGTCAATAGAGTTAGGTTTAATTGAAAACTTAAAGGACTGCCTCATATTTGGAGGATGGACCTTAAATCACGTGTAGGTTCTTTATTTTAAAAAAATGCCAATGTTATTTTCGCCTCGTATATGTCATCATCATCATCAGCTCTTTAAACGTCCCCACCGAGGGGCATGAGCCTACCCGTATAGGGTGATTAGGCCTTAGTCGTCCACGCGGGCCCGGTGCGGATTGGACGACTTCACACACAACTTCGAATCTCTTCGCAGGTGTGCATGAAGGTTTCCTCACGATGTTTTCCTTCACCGTAAGAGCGTCGGATAACGTACATATATTTTTCGAAAATTCGAAAACACATTGGTACGTGTCGGGATTTGAACCTCAGCACTCCCGGTAGGAAGGCGACAGTCCACACCATTGAGCCACCGACGCTCCTCGTATATGTATTGTGTAGAAATGCATGAGGGCTCGATGGCATATGATGATCGACCACAGAACAATAACTAGTAATAATATGGTGGTGGTTAATAGGATTTCTACATTGGGCCTTCGTGGGCTTGCATGCTATATGTCGATTGATTGACAGTTAGCGTTTGCAGAATTGCACAACAGTGTCGAGTGTTTAAGTAATTTTAAAGTTATGAACCGAATGTTTGTCATTTCATTAATATAGTTTCGGTTAGGCTTTACGATGTATGGTGGGCACTGATTCAAATTAATATTATACGCTTTAATATAAAATAGTTTTAAATAACATTTACGTAGGGTTCCTTTTTGCACAATCTCGAGTTTTGTCACCATTATATCCCATATATTTGAATGTCGCTTATAATACATATTTCATCCTCCTTAAGGGCAAACTGAGCAGTTTGCCCCTTAAGGGCAAAGTATTAGTATTTTAACCAAAATCAACCGCTCCTCCTCTAATAAAATTTCTACCTATTTTTTAACTCCAGTAGTTGTTAGTTTTCAACCAAATACTAAACACGTCTTCCATAAATTTAAAAGTTAGCTTTTGCATAATTTTATAGTAATTTAGACCGAGAAATCTCGTTGGTACATATAAACATTGCTCTAGGATTTCACTCTTTTGGTCCATTTCGGAAAATTATTCGTTATCAGAAGTGTATGTTATACTAATAGCACGCGTTATTTTATTTCTAATATATACGAAATTATACGAAAGCGATTTGAAATGTGCATATATATGGCAGTCATCAAGGGCAATGCATTTTATATGTATCTGTCAATCTCACTTCAATCTGTCACAGCCCACTGCTGGACGTAGATCTCTCACCCCGTGCCAGATATTCCATTCCAACGTTTTGTTCAAACAACTTCTACCTGCTACTTGTGCAAGTTTTATTAAGGCATATATAGAACAAAACTATAACTCACAACTAAATATATTATACTATTACTGCCGAAGTTTGATAGCAAATATAATGGAAAAAATCATTGAAAAAAAACATTAAATTCTATATTAAAATAATTAAAAAAATATATAATTACTGTAAAAAGAATTAGGTCTATAATAGGAACTCAAAGGTCGTTAGGGTTGCCATTGCGTAAAATATGTACCCATTATGTAGAAATGGTTGTCGTGTGTTCAAATTGTGATGGTTTCCCTTGCCTTATTACCGGCTTTAATCTAACTAACCTAACCCTTTTATCATATACTAATCTAAGAAAGCCAGAACTATAAAATTAATTTAATTGCATTACAGAAATAAATGATTAAAAAAATTAATGTTATCGTGAAATGTTATTTAAAGAAGACAAACAAATAGAATGGTTTGATAATTATGAGTTCATGTATATTACATGATGTATTGTTTTCTTAGTTAAACAATAAATTATTTGCACAACTTCACACAAAGTATCCGCAGCAAAATTTTCATTCATAATCACGTCGCTCGCTGGCATCTCATCACATGTCATAATGACATAGTAGTGTGCTCGTGCTTTTGATTTTGTACCCTTTAATGACGCGTTAAGGTCCAAATTTATACGAATAATTTTATGTTATAAATATAATAACTTTACGTATATGGGCTCGTAACATTTTTTGGTTTACGTTTCTTTGTGATTGTGCATTTAGATAGTTTATTGTTTGTCTAAGCTTTTATGTATTTGCTTTTATGACATTTTCATTGTTACATATTTAAATACAGTTACAATAAAATAATAGTTAAATCAAAGTTAAGTAATTATTTAGTTCTTGTTTCTACTTAATCGTTATTCGTCCTATATTTGACAAAAAAAACGCTGCTTACGGTTTATATGTAGCATCGTTAACAAAAAAATATATAATTTTATATAATTGTAAATTTTTAACTGTGGTTTTAATTAAGGTTCGAATAAGGATGTATGTTAATTTGATTTTGTAAATATACTCATAGCTAGAATACTCGATGTACTTGAGTTTGATACGGCCGAATGACGTCATAGTTCACTAGTCAAGAAAATGATCAGTGTTGCCCTGTGTTATTTTATTTTTCTACTAAAAAATATAATACCAAAACATGCGTGGTAGATTTTTTTAAAATAATATTTTGTGTAATGGAAATCGCGTCAGCTTAGGTGACGAGGTAACGATCATAAGGATGAAAAAAAAAACATTTTGAACTCTTAATATGTGAGTTTATAAGGTTTAAATTATAGTTTGAATATTTATCATCGTCTGGGAAAGGTTTACCTTTGGTTTTAATATTTTCTCAATAGTGACGTCATACGGTTTGATCACCACCTTTGCCAAAGTGATTTGAATGTCGAATTGTATATTATGTAAATAAATATAGATATTTATTAACAAATTTATATATAGGATATGTTTTGTGATAAAATGGAATATGAACGGTACATAGCCCCCTTAACCCCTTTATTTATTTGACCTCGTTGCTCCTTCGGATATACTAGTGTCCATGATTTAAAGGGTTAAGAACACAGATTTCCCAATACAGGAGATGGGGGCCGCGTTAAAGTGCGACAACTGAGCTCAACGAGCATACACTGGCTACCAGTTTACGCTCTGTGAGACGAGTCAAGACGCATGAATATTAGAATAAATTACCGTTTTTTTCCAATAAATGCCATCCTGTGCAATTGCAACATGCCATCATCGCAAAAATGAAAATTACCAAGAAATATAATAACTTTTCACAGGTAAGAACCGAAAAGAAATTGCGACACTGGGACTGCCTATAAACTTGGCGGCTTGTCCAGTCTAATTGTATATTCGGATGTCTGTGGTTAAGAACTAGACTAAACATTTTTAAGTGTTTAGTCTAATCCTTAACAATTAAATCATAAAGCTTTACTACGTATTTAATTTTACATAAAGTACTCATTATGTAACCAACCTCATTGTTCACAAAATAAATTAACGGGCTTAAATGTCGCAAAATAACTGAATTCAAACAGCAGTGTTATACTAAACAAAAACTACAACTCATTCTTTTATTATTAAAATACATGCTTTTTTAATTGGCTAAGGGATAATACAAATAAATCTACGTTTGTAAAATCATTATATATTATCATAATACGCTGTAGAGGTGCGTTCAAGCCCGCTACTCTTTGACGAAAATACCATGAGCACGATTACGGATACGCCCAGGCATTATATATATACCATTTTATCACAAGCTATTAAATAAAAAAGGATTTTAGTGAGGTTATATAATTAAATTATACTCTTAGAAAGTATAACAACTGCCAAGTGTAATGAAACCATACAACAATTGACCCACAGAAATAGCTTTTATAGGTCACCAATTCCATAACTACGTTGGTATCAAATCATGATTCCTCCCATTGTCAACCTTTCGCAGTTATTTGCTGGATATAGGTCTCCTCATCCAGCTTCCAACGGCGATCTTTCGCAAGTCGTCGTTCGTCCAAAGAGTTGGATGGCGTTCTACGCTTGCCAAGATGCTGCCCTACTCCGAAGTACTTACAAATTTTATAAAAAAGAATTACTAAGATTTTTCCTTTTTTGCCACACAATTAGGGACGTACCATAGCTATGATAATGCTGGAACTGTGCCCTACAGTGGAACTATATATATATTATATGTATTGACCTAGCTATCTATTGTGGGTTAGGTGATGTGTTTTCAATTGGCGGTTTAGTCGTTACTATTTAAGACCGGTAAAGTAGATAGGTAGATATTATAAAAAAAATAGAAAACAACAAAAAAATGTACCTAAAATTATGTTTGTAATAGAAATGTTGTATTGTCTAACAGTTATGATTTTTTCGAGTGTTGCCATCGTATGAAATTGTTTAAAACGGTAGTAGTTTTGGTAATTTTATGTAACTAACCTTTTTGCCTGGGTCTTCGTACCTTCAGCTGTATATAAAATCTAGTATGTGTTATTCAGTAATAAATATTGCATATCGAGCCAAAGATAGATATATCTTTAAGCTAAATTAAATATATACTAAAGGTTAGCCTTGACATTTTCTCTGTCCCGTAAAGCAACTAATGAGCAACAGAGATAACACTAATCTAAAATGAACTTTCTGTCTTTTGCTTACAGATGATATGGTATATTTATTACTGGATACTCTTTTACATTGTTATTGAAATTAGTTTTTGGGTCGTATCTTAGATATTATAAAAATACATATCTTTCTTTTATGTTTTAGATAAGTGTACTTTTAAGGTATAATTGGAATAATATGACTCGTACTAAGTAAAAAGTCGCATTTTGTGCGTCTTTATGAACAAAGAAGATAAGAAAAAAACAAAAAAAAATGTTTTCAAATGTAAATGTTTAGGACTATCTTGTAATATTAATTGTATTGTTATTTATTTTGTTTACACTGACTGTTTTTTTTTAATTTGATGTTTTCAACCAGTGCCTTATTAAGTGTTGTTTTTGTCGTTATTTTGTGATGGCAACATTGATTATATGAATTGACATTTTGTATTTTTTTATGATTAAATGTTAAATGTAAGGAACATTGTAGATACTCATGTATATATTATATTTATACGAAGTGCGATATGTTGTTGTTATTTTACCTTTTTCGCCATTATTGCTATCGTTAGAGGAGTTTTTAGATGAAATTGCAAATCACGTTACTACACTTTGTATAATAAAACCTAAAAATCTACCGATCATCATTAAAAGTCCTCACCGTGACGCAAGAGCCTACCCGTATAGGGTGATTAGGCCTTAGTTGACCACGCGGGCCTAGTGCGGGTTGGACGACTTCACGCACAACCTTTGAAACTCTTCGCAGGCGTGCGCAGGTTTCCTCACGATATTTTCCTTCGCCGTAAGAGCGTCGGATAACGTTTATAAAATTTCGAAAACGCATTGGTACGTAGCGGGATTTGAACCTCAGCCTTCTCGGTAAAAGAGTAACATTCCACACCACTGAGCCACCGACGCTCCTTCGAGTCAAACTCGGCCATGAATAGTTCCGTAGCAGAAAGGACTAATTATCATATTATGTTACTTTCTACCCGAAACACAATACGCGCGTCTAATTAGATTTTCTGTAAGCATTTTTAAACTGAGCAATAGTGTAATTTTTCTATATATCTGTATCATCGATAAACACAATTAAAAGTCTCACAATGCTTCGTAGGGAGTTTTATATTCAAACTACTAATTCGGAAAACTCAAAGACTGTCCTAGGCGTACTCCGTTGAAGTATTGTATCGGTATCAATGAAGTTATTATCTCCGTTTATATCGGAGACTATATTTTTCAACTCTTTCATCTCTTCCCTGTTGAACATATTGTCAAATTTCTGCCTCAAATACTCGTTACTTCCTTCATCAACTTTAAATTTGATTATTTTGTTCATTAATATATTTATTTTCTTGTCGTTGTCATGTTTTGGTGAAGTGATATAAATCATTCCGTTCTTATTAAATCTCTTTGGCAATAATACAACCATTTTGTCACTTGACAGATTTTCAAAATGGCCGCCGTTTTGGCGGTATTTTTTCTTCAACAAGTTTTGTAAATTCATGTTTTTTGTTGTTGATTCATGAGACTTTCTCAGCATGAGGTTTACGAGTTGCGACGTCTCTATGATGTCATCATTGGTTTTCAAAGGCGCCTGGTTGATGCGTACGTATTGCATATTTGAACGTTTGCCGAACTTTTTAGGCATAGGCAACACTCCTTGTTCTGATTGTGTTACCAGTGCTAAAATGGGGAATAAATTTGTAATATTTTTCATTGTTATGGCACTTCACCTGTTATTAAATAAATATATTATACTTAAAATAACTTCATAGTAAGGTGGCATGTCTAAGTACCTAAATAGATGTCTTAGAGTAGTGCAAATGCTATGATGACCTATTCATTGCAATTAAATATTAACATCTTGAATAGGTAGTAAAAAGTTGACCAATTGTTTATTCCTTTTTTTTTTCTGAATTTTAATAGTATTAATTTTAGATATTTTTATTAAAATGGCCTAAGTGTAGGTACATACTTACTTGTAAACCAAACAACTAAAATCAAATCTACGTACATTGTTGTCAGAAACCAACAGAACGTTTATAAAAATAAAAAAAAGTTAATTACATACAAACATTACTCTTGCCTATATATATTGTAGCGGGTTCAGTATAAATAATTCGACTTTTGTTTTCCCGTAGACATCTTTAACTAGCTGTATTGGTAAATTAGTTCTGAATAATAATAAATATCCATTGCCATTCACACAGCGCCATCTAGCCCCTTATTAAGCGAGGAGCTTGTAGTTAGGGTACTAAACGACTGATGAACATACTTATATACATTTTTGTTTTTATTACAAACAGACATGTTCATGCACATAAACGTTTGTAATGCCCGGGGATCGAACCCGGAACCCTTGGTGTAGTAGCCGACGTCACGATCATGACACCACATGGGTCGTCAGTTCATTAAAGTTCAGTTAGACTATTATTAATTTCTTTCAATGTTGAATTTGTCATGTTGAGGCAAATCACTTGCCAATCTTACCACCAAGTGAGAAATCTGATTGTCCCGTTTACTAATTGCCATAAAAAAGTGCCAGACACAATAGAAGATATTTTTTTTTATGAACATATCGTCATGACATTTAACATGTAGGTACTGTTAGACGGAAAAGAAACGACTAACGTTACCCATCCCTAATCAATTGAAGAGTGATGTCACTTCACTAATATCTCTCTCTCTTGACATTAGCAAGAATTAGCATTGTACGCGGGAAACAGTCATATTGTAACACTGAGATTTAATCCAATAATAAATGTTATATAAACATATAGAATTATTTAATAGTACCTACATATGGTCCGTACCTATATCTAAAATGGATTAGTATCTCTACATAGTTTGTGAATGGATTTGCCTTTACCACAAATAACCCTTATAACTTCAAGCTGTGTTTAATCACATAAAATTAATTGCTTGTGACTTCTAAAGTTGTTTTTCAATCATCACGTGTCGCGCATACGACAGACTATTGTTGACTCACTTGTTTGTCAGTGAAAATATAGAACCTTTGCTATTAAATGCATTAAGGCCAATTAAGGCATGCGTCGCGTCAAAAGTTTGCTAAGACAAGAATCAAAAGTCCGGCGCACGAATAATCCGTGGTATTCGAGACCGTGCCGCTTTTTGTGCCGTCCCACAAAAAGTGATAAGACAAAAAGTTTAACTTTTTTTCACAAAATGTTCCCTGTTCGCAAAACGTCCCTTTCGCAGAATGTCCCCCTCTTTTATCAACAAAATATACCACTTTTGCGAATACATTTTTTGTATTTTCATATAACAATCAATAAATTAAGTCAAATATGTACAAGTAGGTCATTCTGTATATTATCAATAAAAAATATAGAAGGTATCTTATAATTATATTTATTATATAATAGCTAAAATAAATCAGTCAATACGCATATTATCTGTAACTCAACTTATCTTACAATTGAAATAGATTTGAACACGTAAGTTGGAAATTTTTACTTCTCCAAGACGTATGGTCTCCAAGTACTTTTTGAAAAACCATTTTTATTAAGGCAGAAATACTTTATCTCAAACATAATCATTTGAGTTTTCGTATTTTGATTTCATATTATTGAATATGATATACACTTTGAATTGTAATACCTACTTGTTGGTAAATGAGGGATATTCTGCGAAAGGGACCAGGGGACATTTGCAAAAGGGACATTTTTCGAAAGAACGGTCACAAACAATAGTTTTTCTATAGTGTCTGGATTCCTACGGTCTATGGGTTAACCGCCGCTAAAGTATATATCCAACAGAAATAACTGATTTCCTATTATCTAGAAACCAGGCGGTGAAAATTTTAACACTAAGGTACAAAAAATAAACACAAAAAAATTCAACATTTTTTTTTATTCATTATATTTTTAAGTTCATAATAATCAGAGTTCTGTATTTATTCGGAATTATGTAGTTATTTATATACTCACACTAATTTTATAGAGAAAAGAAAGAAAATAATTATGACTCAGTACGAAATTAATTGATTCCGTGGTTTATCAAATGTTTTCTTTACTGTGACGATTTTATTTGGAGGTTATTTTTATAGCCAATCACCTGACGAAATTGGATATTAAAATCATCTGTAAGATCCATATTAACGCAAATATTTCGATGCAAGCATAAAAATAACTACCCGATTCCGACCTCTAATAATAATTGTGTAAGAAACTGTCTAGGTATTTTTTATAGTAAAAATAACAATCTATAACATTATTTATTCATATAAAAACAACAAAATTACTTACGTATTGGGTTTAAAAAATGGTAGGTTATAAGGTAAAAATATACCCAATATACTACGCTACGCTTGCCAAGACGCGGTCTCCACTCCAGAACTCGTCTGCTCCAACGGCCATCGGTTCTGCGACATACGTGACCAGCCCACTGCCACTTGAGCTTGCTAATCCGGCGAGCTATGTAGGTAACATTTCTCTCACGATTAAAACCATTTCTGATTCTGATTGTATCCCTGAGAGAAACCCCGAACATAGCTCGTTTTATTGCCCGTTGAGTGACTTCGAACTTGTGCACCAATTACGCAGTCAGTGACCGTATTTAAGCTGCTTATGAATTTGATAATCATATCTTTTATTTTTTACTTAATTTGAGCCATTATTATATTATGTTCATATAGTAAAAAAATAAGCTGTAAGACCCGGCTTCTACCTTAGGATGGTAGTCTCATAGTCGTGCATTTCTTTATACTTATATACTTTTTTGTAAATACATATTATACATAGAAAACACCTGAACAATACAAACATACATGATTATGCACACCAATGTTTGTACCGCCCGGGAATCGAACCCGTAACTCTGGTTTAGTAGCAGACGTCTCAACCATTACACCAATTGGGTCGTCAAAATAAATAATCTACCTAACGGTAAGTGATGTAATCTGGTATAAAAGTGGTAAAACATACGATTATATATTCCTCTTTTAAGTTTACAATATCTCCAAAAAAACTTGAACCTAGATTATTAATAATTCGTTATAATTTCAATCTGTCGATTCCATCACCGGTTACTCATAATTCCATTCAAATGGTTATTTCGATTCATTTCTATTGAAAAAACAGAAAAAAGTAATTTAATTGAATCATCCATTTATATAAATTAATAATTGAATGATGTATTCCATTGAATATGTATATAATTGAATTGAATTAATCATTCAATTCTTCTGTTTTTGTTCAGTTAAATGAAATTCAATTAAATGAAAATATTTGTATTCACTATCGAATAAAATCATCACTGATTTTAAATATGTCTTAAACAATCGATTCTATACATACCAATTATTACTATACTATACATAAGATATAATTGAATACATTCAATCGAATCGTTACTTTAACGATCAACCAAATGGACGTATTTACGCAAAAAGTATCCAACCCACAAGGAGGTCAAAAATGAGTTAAGTATACCAAACTGGCCTCTGGGGTGTAAATTAGCCTTTAGTATAAATACCATTAATAATATAAACATATTTAACAGACTAATCGATGGTCGTTACATCCCTTACGTTTTAAAGTTACTCAAAAGCGACTCAGTCTCCTTGGATTCATATAGAGAAATATCCATTCAAAAGTAATGACCTCAAAATAATATATCAAACTCACAGATTTCCCAATACAGGAGATGGGGCAAGCCGCGTTTTTAAGTGCGACAAATGTAAGCTCAACGAGCATACACTGGCTGCCAGTTTACGCTCTGTGAGACGAGTCAAGACGCACGAATATTAGAAGAAATTACCGTTTTTTTCTAAAATGCCATCCTGTGCAATTGTAACATGCCATCATCGCAATGAATCAGTAAATTTACCAAGAAATATAATAACTTTTCACTGGTAAGAACAGAAAAGAAATTGCGACACTGGGACTGCCTATAAACTTGGCAAGCCGCCCATTCAGTCCAGTCTCATTGTATATTCGGATGTCTGTGATTAAACTTAATCCAATACACTTGAATCCTTTTTGATGATATACACTTATTATACAATAACTAATCTATACTAATATTATAAAGCTGAAGAGTTTGTTTGTTTGTTTGAACGCGCTAATCTCAGGAACTACTGGTCCGATTTGAAAAATTCTTTTAGTGTTAGATAGCTCATTTATCGAGGAAGGCTATAGGCTATATATCATCACGCTACAAGTAATAGAAGCGGAGCAGCAAGGAAGAATGTTACAAAATCCGGGGGGAAATTTTCTTACTTGGAGATTTCGCTGCGTACGCTGCGTAAACGGTTAAAGTTTCGCAAAAGTCATGTATGAGAGTATTGTTACCCTTTTAAAGGTCTACAAAAAAGTCCGCGACAGCATGTCTATATTTTAAGGTTAGCTCACTATAAAATATTCTTTGCTAAAATTTTTTTCTAAAATAATGCATAATTTTGCGAAGCTATTTTCATAAATATGATATTAATCCTTATCCAAATAAATACATTATTTATCACAAGTATTTCATTTTAAACAAAATTGCCCTTTACATCATTCAATTTAAATGAATATCTTATGAGATATCGCAGTTTTAACTAACCTATATAAACGAAGTAGCGGGTTAAAGAGAGCGTTAGGCCAAATAACTATTCCACGCGGACGAAGTCGCACGCAAAAGCTAGTGTGCAAATAAAACTGAAACTTCAAACTTTAGTATCTCAAATGTGTCATTTTGTGGGTTGGATCCTTTTTGTGTAAATACGTCTAAATAAACTATTAATCTTTATCTAAATGAAATATACGTATTGCAAAGACCTTATACTAATTACTAGACAGTGTATTGTTAAGATTGTTTTACAATAACCGATTATTCATTTACGAGCGTCGGTGGCTTAATGGCGTGGACTGTTGCCTTCCTACCGTGAGCGCTGAGGTTCAAATTCCGCCACGTACCAATGTGTTTTTCGAAACTGTACGTTATCCGACGCTCTTACGGTGAAGGAAAACATCGTGAGGAAAACTGCGCACGCCTGCGAAGAGATTCACAGGTTGTGTGTGAAGTCGTCCAATCCGCACTGGGCCCGCGTGGTCGACTAAGGCCTAATCACCCTACACGGGTAGGCTCGTGCCCCTCGGTGGGGACGTTTAATGAGCTGACGATGATACCTCCCCAGTGCGACATGTGCCCGAAGCGGCTGAAGTCGCGCAAGTTCCTCCAGATCCACAAGCACAACGCGCACACGGGCAAGCGGTACGTTTCATGAGCGGGGACGTTAAATGAGCTGATGCTGATTAATTTTCACTAGGCGGTAGACTCGACACTGAGTCGTCTAGGTAGGTACCACCGCAGGGACAGATATCGTCCCGTGAACTACCAATGTTTTACACATCTGATTCGAGATGAGGGCACTGTAGCTAGTGAAATTACCAGGTAAAAGAGACCTAACATCTGTCGTCTCGGGTGCCGAGCGCAGGGCAGTGTTGACGGAAATGACTATATACTTTTATTAATTTTCATCAACTTGTCATGGTCAGGCGTATCACTTACCTCCAGGTGAGCGAATTGACCGTTCCATTCATTTATGATATAAAAAAGATAATACCTACCCTATAGACGTAATTCGAGAAAAGTGGGGACACCGGGATATCTGGCTTAGAATCACGATGCTTTATGCCCAATTGTGGACTAAGATAGATTGTCCAGAGAGAAGATGGATCATGGTATGGTTGCCGTCTCTTCTTGCAGATCCTACTTATTCCGAACCGGTGGTAGAGTCACAAAAAATATGATAATAATAACAATTGACGATTCAAAAGTATCGATAACAGATTTATTTTGAATAAAGTTTTTTTCTTTCTTTCTAAGCCTCAGGATCCAACACAACACGGTAAGTTAATTTGGAGTATAGTATTTCATCAAAGACACAAATACGCAGTTCGATTCAAAGAATAAGCATTAGGTTTTTACCAACGACTAAGGCTGTAGTGTCGTTTAGGATTTCAAATACGTCATAGTCGACTATAGACCAATGATGTAAAAAGTACAGATCCGTGATATTCTCACAAAACAATCGAAAAAAGTGCTCCGAATGCAGCGACAGCACACATACACATATTTCGAATGAGCGTACATTTACCTAAACAAAGAGCCTACAACTGTATTCTCTTTGGCGGATCGATTTTGAGGTACAAATGGCGTATCCACCTTTATATATACAGAATATCATTGGTGACACGTACAAATATGCAGTTCGATTCAAAGAACAAGCATTACATTTTATATATAGTTTAGGTCTTAAAATAGGTCATAGACGTAATAGTAAGTCTTATTATACTCAACAAAAAATACACTGCCTAGTTAACACCATCATCAGCTCATTAAACGTCCCCACCGAGGGGCACGAGCCTACCCGTATAGGGTGATTAGGCCTTAGTCGTCCACGCGGGCCCAGTGCGGATTGGACGACTTCACACACAACCTTCGAATCTCTTCGCAGGCGTGCATGAAGGTTTCCTCACGATGTTTTCCTTCACCGTAAGAGCGTCGGATAACGTACATATATTTTCGAAAATTCGAAAATACATTGGTACGTGTCGGGATTTGAACCTCAGTCCTCCCGGTAGGAAGGCGACAGTCCGCACCATTGAGCCACCGACGCTCCCACCGCCTAGTTAACATATCTCAGATAAACAATTAACTAATAAGATGCACATTCACGAAGAAATATCAACCAAAAAAGGTCCGTTCATCAGAATTTTGACCTTAACGCGTCATCAAAAGGGTACAAAATCAAAAGCACGAGCACACTACTATGTCACTATGACATAGCGAGCGACGCGATTATGAATGAAAATTCTGCCCAACTGACGCGATGGGCAGAATTTTGCCGCGGACACTTTATGAGTGAGTTTGTGCATTTAATTAGTTTATTCTTTGTAACGATATAAGATCTTTGACATATTGTCAATTTACTAAAAAGTCCCAACCATAAACAATCAACTTCTGGCGTCGTTTATTGTCTCTGGCACTTTCACCTCGAGACCGTCTAGGTCTTTGGTCATTGTAATCTGGCAACCCAGACGTGACGTGTCAGTTAGACCATAGGCTAAGTCTAGCATGTCCCTTTCTTCGTCGCTCGCTTCCTCTGGTAACCTAGGAAAAAACATGTACCTAGTATTAAATAAATATCCACTGACATTCTCACAGCGCCATGCCCCAAGTTAAGAGTGAAGCTTGTATTATGGGTACTAAACAACGGATACACATACTTATATGTATTTTTATCAGTTGTTAGTCTCCTTCAATGGCTACAATACCGCTCTGTTATGGTCAGACGTATCACTTACCATCAGGTGAGCGTCCTGACCGTCCTGTTAACTTTTTTACATAAAAAAAATCAGCGGAATCATATTCACCTATCATAATCTTGCTGTTTCAGTATGACATGGCAAGTAGAGCATGTCAAAGTGCCCTCACAAGCGCCAAAGCCTTCGATATTCAGATCATTGTTCACGACCACATCTAGAAGCGTGTCACCCACCTTCGCCTCCGTTTCTATTCGTTTACCATCGTGTAACTCGAATGATACTTTCACTCTGTGAACAAAAAACATATTATTATAAAACGCAAGATTATGTGATGCTGAAAAAGTTGTAAAATAATAATCACCATCAGCTCATTAAACGTCCCCACCGAGGGGCACGAGCCTACCCGTATACGGTGATTAGGCCTTAGTCGTCCACGCGGGCCCAGTGCGGGTCGGACGACTACACACACCTTTGAATCTCTTCGCAACCATCATTGTTTCCTCACGATGTTTTCCTTCACCGTAAGAAAATAATGTTTATTGATAAAAAAATATTTCGAGACAGCGTGCGTCGCGACAACGGCATTCGATACTACATATCAGACCCAATGGAAGTCAAGGCGAGGCAAAGTCGGACGAAGTAAGCCGAAGTGCCTCTCTACACTATGGTATTCGTCTAACCTCAGGCAACTTCGCGAGTAGTGTATTGCGTGCTTTAGATACTAGAGCACGCAATACACTACTCGCTAAGTTGCCCGAGGCGACTTCCATTTGCATTTACATTGTCAGTATTTTACAGGTTATATTTCGGTGAGTGTGCGATGGAATTACACGAGTTAATTCCACCAGCCTATTTGCTCCATCGGGATACAAGACGCAGGTGAGCGTTCCATTCTTACGTGGTTGACATTCCATTTATCCGCACAGCGGGATATGGTGACTCGTTCCTAATGCGCACCGCAAAGGAATGGAAAATGGAACTCTTTGTTTCTTTATGTGTTCCCCGATCATTACAATCTGACCGTCTTCAAGACAAGAGTGAATAGGCTGTTTCTAGGCAGGCATGATCCATCCTAGGCCGCATCATCACTTACGAGCAGGTGAGATGACGGTCGAATGTCTGCCTATGGATGATAAAAAATTATGCTGTCGGTTTTTGGACGGAGTCAAAGGGTTTATGAAATACCTCCCTACACTACTCGGCCGGACTCGGACTACTTTGCGAGGAACTCGGCGATAGTGTACAGCACGCATAACCACGCAAAGTTTTGGGCAAATGCTAGTACAGAACATTTTCGGTAACAAGTTGATGAAATGTTGCCGAAAACAGGTACGAGATTCAGATCTCAGTTTAGGGATGATCGATATGTTGAATAAACATCGACGTTTTCATATAAATCATCGATGTTTTAACATCGATGGGTTCAAATCGATATCATCGGAACATCGATGTTACCTGAATAAAATATCGAAACGTGAATTATACTTTTGGGCGTGGTCTAGCGTTCAGTAGGTGTACTAATTTGAAGCTTCAACTAAATATCAGTAAATATTGCAAAGTCATTAGCAGATGACTATAAAATTTCGACTATTTTCCACTAGATGACACTAATCAACATAATTGGACTAAAACCACAGCCTTGCGAATAAGTTTGTTTTAATTTGGACGGAATGAACAGACTGACAGGAAAACACTTGTCAAAGTTAATTTTTTAACGAAGTGTCTCTTAAAATACTGTATGATCGATATTCGGGGAAAAATCGATGTTTACATCGATCTTACCATCGAATCAAAAAGTATCGATGTACGATAAATATCGATTCGAAAGACATCGATATTTCTCTTAAACATCGATGTTTTTGTAAACAAACAAACT
>PQWD01004254.1:36139-99791 GCA_019425675.1 Leucinodes orbonalis
CACTGGAAAATATTTGGAAGCCGTAAGAAAAGTACTAGAAATATCGGAAAACACGCAGATCAATGGTCTAAAATTTTTTGAATTGTCATTTTTGACAATACACGTTCCGATTCAACTGTCAATACTCGCAGTAAATTAAATAATATTGACATTATAAATTTTTACTTAAAAAGGAAAGTTATTTTAGTGTTGTTCTCGTAATATTTCAATTAATTTAAAAGTGAAAATTCAATTAGTTTTTTAGTTCAGCGGAAAGAGTACTATTTGTGACGATTAGATGTTATGTCACGTCACATATGAAAACTATAACTGCTTTTTAGCAAGAAAAGAATTTGATTCAAGTTACTTACGTAGACTTAAAATTAATCACGAATCTAATTATTTCTAAGCTATAAAGATACTTGTTTATGAAAACTGTTTCGTTCCTCTGAGCATTGCGAGAGCTGATTTTTGTAGACGTTCAACGTCTACGAAGGATCTTGTTACCTACTTAGTATTGTAAATGTATTGCAGAGGCCATCTGATTGTACTGTCATTCTATCAAAACTATAATTCATGATTGCAGATTTTCCAGGTGATGTTCCTCCAAAATATCCAAGTAAGTATTGTGGCTACCTCAAGAACATTACCATTACCCATTGTGCAATAAATACCATTTGAGAAAGTTCCGTAATAGCCATAACCATAACCGATACTATTACGTATTGTGAAACAACATCTGAGAAGACCTATTGTTTGTTGAACTATTTTTGTTCCATAGTAATAAAAACTCATTTAAAGGCATGTTATTCGACATTAAATAAGGAACCCAAGCTTTCTACAAAATGTTATTATTTAAGGACTATTGTTTCACCAACATCTCTCACTTTTTAAGTAAAAATTTATAATGTCAATATTATTTAATTTACTGCGAGTATTGACAGTTGAATCGGAACGTGTATTGTCAAAAATGACAATTCAAAAAATTTTAGACCATTGATCTGCGTGTTTTCCGATATTTCTAGTACTTTTCTTACGGCTTCCAAATATTTTCCAGTGACTAAATTGTGAAGACTAAACTATCCTGTGCAGAGTAACATGTCGGAACGGTTAAAAAGCACAAGCAACGTGTCGAATGAGGCGGTGATTGAGGACCTCACGAGGGATCTTGGATTATTGAATGCGGAGAATAAGAAAGATGATGAATACATGACAAATCCGGCTGATTCTAATGCAGATAGTTCACCAATGCCAGACCAAAAGGAATTACTAACAGGCAAGCGGTGTTTTGTGTTAAAACATGTTCTGTATGACCTCACCTAGTTCAACTTAACAATGGTTTGACTCTTTGTGTAATTGTGATTTTCAACAAATCAATTAAGGTACTCTCGATCGCAACCGAAATCCTTTATTATTGTTATTTTACTGGACCACTTATGACCTTATTCTGGGAATAACTAGTTAATTTTATTATAAGAAAGAAAGATATAGGTTCGTTTGTGACTTCAAAATTTTAAGTATTTTTAGTTTTTAATTTTTTGTATTAGTCTTTATTTGAAAAATGTTTAATCATTATCCATTTGCATCATGCAACAAAAGGTGTAAGCCGTTTTAAAATGTTTGTTACACTTCAGTGTCGAAATGAACAACTTTAATGATATAAGTCAATCAACTTCGATATGCAATACTTTTGGAAACTTTTTTGGCCAACTGTGTTGTTTATTTGGTTTGTCATATGTTTAATTATGGCTGTATGATTCTTTAATTAAATAAATAAAATAAAATAAATTTCCTATCATTGGTATCTCCATAAAATATTTCTTTGTTGTTTATAATAGAGCCAAAACCATTATCAATCATGGAGAAAGAATAGGAAATATACTGTAAAAAAATATTTCTTTTATGTCAATGTTATTCTGTATATATAAAGGTAGATACACCATCGGTATATAGACAATTATATTTTTATAATTAAAATGATATAAATTGGGATTATAATTTGCTTTATATAATTATTTTGATAACAAATGATATGATTATGTACAAAACACATCTTTTATGAAAAGTGAAACTATTGAGTTTCTTGCTGGGTTCTTCTCAGTAGAAATCTACTGTGCGAACCAGTGGTAGCTTCATAACCTGAGACAACAGATGTCCGGTCTCTCTTTTGTACTCGGGTAATGTTAGTATCTAAAATTTGTTATTCCAGATCCACCAAAACCTGAAATAGAATCAGACACAGAATACGACACGTACAAAGACGATGAAGCCAAAGAGAGTGATGCGGATTCAGTAGACGAAGAACCACTAAAGGATGCAGAGGTCGACCTGACGGATGACCAAAAGGAAGAACGCAAAGTCATAGCGGAAGAGCTGAAAGTAGTGGGAAATAATGCTTTCAAAGATGCAGAGTATGAGAGGAGTATAGAGAAATATACTGAAGGTTAGTTTACGTATGAAGTAGCCAGGTGATGGTAGATTCATCATCATCAGATCATAGACGTCCCACCGAGGGGCACGAGCCTACCCGTAATGGGTGATTAGGCCTTGGTGACTTTACGCACAACCACTTTTGAATCACTTTGCAGGCGTGCGCCGGTTGTTTTCCTTTACCTTACGAGTGTCGGATAGCGAAAATTCGAAAAGACATTGGTGAAGTAAAGTCAATACTTTCCTTTACCAATTACTTTACGTCCAATGACGTGGCGGGATTTGAACCTGCGCCCTCCAGATCGGAAGACAAAGTCCACACCATTGAGCCACCGATGCTCATGGTAGATTAGGATACAATTATCATGTCACCTCTAGTTAGTCCCTATTCGCGTTTCCAGTACATATTTGGTCACTTCTTTCCTCAAACTTTTGCTGATGTAACAAGAAAAATGTAAGGCTTTTATCTTGGAAAAACCTTGTTATTCAGAAAAAGAATGTTGTACCGCGCGGCAGCCGCGCTTGGCGTGAGCTGCGCGCATTAGCTTGACTTAGGGAAGCGATTTTACAGATCTCGCCTAACTTTATTGCCGCTCTGAATATAGTTAAAGTGCTTACTGCGCCGTGCTTAAGAGCGTCGGTGGCTCAGTGGTGTGGACTGTCGCCTTCCTACCGGGAGGGCTGAGGTTCAAATCCCGACACGTACCAATGTATTTTCGAATTTTCGAAAAAATATATGTACGTTATCCGACGCTCTTACGGTGAAGGAAAACATCGTGAGGAAACCTTCATGCACGCCTGCGAATAGATTCGAAGGTTGTGTGTGAAGTCGTCCAATCCGCATTGGGCCCGCGTGGACGACTAAGGCCTAATCACCCTATACTGGTAGGCTCGTGCCCCTCGGTGGGGACGTTTAATGAGCTGATGATGATGCTTACTGCGCAGGTATAGTCAAGTACAAATGTATGAATTTTGTAAACTGCGCATCGTCTTGTGCGAAGTTCGGAGCGGTTAGGTTTACTGAGTGAGCATATCTAATACCGCTGGTAACACGATGTGGCGCAGCTTGTTGTTAATATGATCATTTTTATCTCACAGCCCTCAGGATCTGTCCACTCCAGTTCTCGCAGCAGCGCGCCATTTTGTTTTGCAATCGAAGCGCGGCCAAAATGAAGTTGGAGAAGTATAAGAAGGCAGCCAAGGATTGCACTAAAGCGTTGGAGTTGGACGATAAATACCTAAAGGCTTATATAAGGTAAATATCGTTTTCAGTGAACTAGTTACTAGACTTGGTCATTGCAAGGAGAAACTATTTCACGCGGCGATAGAACCGTTTTCAGAACGTTTCCAAAATAGTTCTAGTAGCAAACTATTTTACGTCCGCAAACTATTTTTACGTCCTAAACTATATCTACGTCCAAAAACTATATTGACGTCCGCGAACTTTATTTACTTCCGTGAACTACATTTACGTCCGCGAACAAAATTACGCGTCCGTGTAACGAATGAAACAGGTGAGAAATGATATATTCCGCGAAATAACATCGTAAGTGCATCTCTGTTTAACGATTACACCAGTTGCAACTAGAACTGTTTTGAGGAACCGTTATATTTCGAAAACGGCTACGTCTTGTTCATGATAAATTCGATAACGACTACTGGTTACTAAGTGGTAGACTCGGCACTGAGTCGTCTAGGTAGGTACCACTGCAGTGCCAGATATTGTCCCGTGCAATACCAGTGTTTTGCATTTCTATGTTTTGTGATGAGTGCACTGTAGGTAGTAAAAATTACTGGTTATGAGAGACCTAACATTTGTCACCTCGGATGACGGGCTCAGGGCAGTGTTGATGGAATAATGTATACTTACTGTTTTTAATTTCCATCAACACTGCATCTACCATGGTCAGGCGTATAACTTACCGTCAGGTGAGCGAACTGTTTCTTCAACGCTGTATCTGTGATGGTCAGGCGTATCACTAACCACCAAGTGAGCGTACTGTTTCTTCAACGCTGTATCTGTGATGGTTAGGAGTATCACTTACCACCGAGTATGCGAACTGTGCCTTTAACGCTGTATCTGTCATGGTCACGCGTATCACTTACCACCAGGTGAGCAAACTGACCGTCCTTATGACATAAAAACCATACTCTTCTTCCAGACGCGCGCAATCGTACGAAGCGACGGAGAAATTCGACGAGAGTTTATCCGACTACAAGAAAGTTCTAGAATTGGATCCGTCACACAAAGACGCTCAGAGGGCGTTGACCCGTCTACCGCCATTAATCGAGAAGAAAAACGAAGAGCTAAAGACGGAGATGATGGGAAAGCTAAAAGACTTGGGAAATATGATATTGAGGCCGTTCGGTTTGTCAACGGATAATTTTCAATTGGAACAAGATCCAGAATCGAAGGGTTATAAGATTAATTTTAAGCAATAGATTTTTGTAAGTGTATGTGATAATTAAATGTATAAACAATTTTTCGTGGTTTTTATTTTTCTTTTGTGCTAGTGTTGCCATGTTTTTTGAATGTAAAATATTATCGAAGCTAAAAAAATATAAGAATTGGAAAATTCGAAAAAAAAATACGCGACCCCTTTTAGTCATTATTTCAAACTTAACATTTTTTATTTACTTAAGTCTTTACATGATATTTTAAAATCGTCAATATTTTGTATATTTTTCATTTCACTTAGCTTTTTTTACTTCCGTATATAATTCTCTATGACATACTATTTAAACAATGAATAAATCGGGATATCGACATATATACGACATGTATGTTAAGATGAAAGTCATGTTCAATGACCATGTCATACAAGAACCGATATGTGTCGATGGCGTCCTTCTTGTGGTTGTGCAGGAATATATATAGGCCAAACCATCCAACTTGGTTGGCATAACTTCGAGAGAGAGGCTAGTAGGAGGATTCAGTTGGGCTGGGCGGCATTCGTCAAATTACATCAGGTCCTAACGTCAACGATTCCGCTTAAAAACGAAAGTCTTTAATCAATGCGTCCTACCCGAGCTAACATACGCCTTTCGCAAGTCGTCGGTCCCTTGGTCCGGTCCTACGCTACGCTTGCTATGACGCGGTCTCCACTCCAGAACTCGTCTGCTCCAACCATAGATATAGTATATACAAGATACACAAAGGCGGCTTAGAGGCATGACAAAAATATTGAAGTAAATATGTGTTGGTGAATGTCTATGTGTAAGTTCCAAATAGTGTTGTCCACGCTAAAAGTTCTCATTATCGATTATGATGTAAATCAACGGGCGGTGTCTTTTCGTACAGAAACCAAGAAAATCATGGGTATTTTAATCCAAATGAATCTGAATCATCAGCAAACCTATAATTGTTTACAACTTATAACGACGGTGACCGATGGTGGCCAGTACTTAGTTACTTTGAGCTAATATCTGCGATACCTCCTGAGCTCGGAGGAACTGAGATATTAATTTAAATTAAATGCTGTGAAGGGAAATTTGTTTCAAATGAAATACTCGTGATAAATAACATATTTATTTGCATAGGGATTAATACTATGTTTATGAAACACCTTCGCAAATAATGCATTATTTTAGATAAATTTAAGAAGTTATTGTAGCTAACCTTTAAAGATATGACATTCTGTCATGCTGTCACGGTCTTTTTTAGAACTCTCATACACGACTTTTGCGAAACTTTAACCGTTTTCACAGCGCACGCAGCGGAAAGCTCTATGTAGGAAAAATGTTCAATCATTATTTCTTACTGCTCCACTACTATTGTTTTTAGTACAGCGTATATTCTTTATCGATAAATAAGAAATCTAAAACAGAAATATTTTTTCTAATTGGTCCAGTAGTTCCTGAGATAAGTAAGTTTAAACAAACAAACTCTTCAGCTTTATAATATCAGTATAGATACAGTAAATTAATTAACTCAATACTTTTAAATTATTTTATTTATTACTTTCTCAATATAACACTTTTTTGAGATGTGTTCGTATTGTTTCCTTGCTTAATTTACAATTCATTTACGTGTTTAATTCTAAGATAAGCATAGTTTCTATTAAGAGTTTAATTTGGTCTATTTTAAGTCCGCATTCAGTTTCCATCAACGCTGAACTGTGTGGAAACCTGAAAAAAACGAAATTTATTTACCAATATGTATGTTTATATCGATTGTAATACGTCACCGCTTTGTCAAGCACTAGCGTAAACAAACAATTAACTATTTTATACATTATTAACGCGAATTTAAATAAAAAGCACTATTTTATACTCAAATATATAAATGGAATAAATATTATATTGAAAACTTATATTTATAAGCCAATTTCTAGCTGAAATTAGGTAAAAAATGGTTCGAAAAATTCCAATGATAAAATCGTATTTACCAGTAATGTTTATTAATTCGGATATTTCGCCTAGTAGCGTTGCTCCAGGTACAGTACACGACACCATAATCGTATTAAGTAATAATTACAATATTAATAGAATAATTAGCAATAATATTTACAATTTTCACTGACACTGACAACACACCGGGCCGCTTTGGCTCTTAGCAGTGTGACCATCTCAGAAATAGCGAATCTGCCACATACTGGGCAAAAATCTGCCAAAATCTGCCACACTTGGTGCAAAAATATGCCATAAATATGCCTTTAAGAAAACGAAAAAATAATTAAACTTCTTTAATCAATCAAGAACATCATTTTTTAATCGAAGGTTCTAACTATCATTAAAACACCGTTTCAATCAACATTTGCGTCTAAACAATTTTCATTTTCAATATATATAGATTTCAAATTCATCTTCTTAATCATATTTTTAGTTGGCTTAAAGGAAACACAATCTCCGTGCTCCTTAATCCATCTTTTGTTGTTAATAATGAAGAAATGTGTTGATTTGAGAACCTATTCCTAAGTTTTTTTTATTTAAATTAACCTGAGAGAATATCCTCTCGCACGAAGCGTTAGACATGGGCAAACATAATAAAGCTTTGGCGAAATTAGTAATGTTTGGATATTTTGTAGCCCCATTCGTGTCCAAGATGTTGCCAACGGCTCCCCAAAATTTATCTACACTCAAAATTGTACTAGTTGTGCTACTTCCACCTGCTTCTAACAAGTCTTTTACACTGATATCAAATTTAATTTGTCGTAATTCGTCATCAACTTTTTGAATATTTTTTTCAAATACAATGTTTGGAAAATTCTTTGCTACGTTCAATACTGACGCAAAATCTTTGTAAACCACATGCTGTGGATCCAAGAACTGTAAATCTTTGAAGATAATGCTCAGTGGCAACCGTGACTTTAATTGAATGCTTAGTTCAATCAAAAACGTTTGCATTTTTTTCATAAATGATTGGATTCCAGGCTTCAAACTCACTACCACGGATAAGCGATCTATTTCAGTACATACATTTACACCTAAATAAATATCTTTGAGGGGCAAAAAGTTCACAGTCGATTTGGGATCAATTGAAAGTGGATCTGTGGTTCTCAAATAATTTCCATTCATATAACAACTCAAAAGGCACATATACACTTCAGAAATGTCTTTGTATGCAGTGTGAACTGTTGTGCAATCTCTTTGAAATATGGTGTTTAATTTGTTGATAATTTGCAATATATAATCCAGTGCATAAAAATACAGTTTATATATCTTGTCATTCAAACTGTTGAACAAGAACTCTGATGAAATATTTCTGTCTTCCAAAAACTGCGACTGAAAATATAATTTAAGGGCATCCCACTGCTCTAAAATTCTTGTGATGCAAGCGTGCAAGGATAGCCAGCGAATTTCGTAATGCCTTAATATTTTATGCTTTTCAGTCCCAACGAAATATTGGTATTCGACAAATTCTCTTTGTCTTTTGCTGCTGTGTGAAAAGTATCCGTAAACTTCCTGTACTATTTGATTAATAGTATAGTGTTTTTACTAGCATGCGATACACACAAGGCAGTAGAATGACAAACACATTTTATAAACATGCAATTTGGATTTACATTTCTTATTTTGGAAACAATGCCACCTTGTTCCCCAAACATGACATTAGTGGTATCAGCCCCAAAACCAATAGCATCTTCAATATTAAGGTTAACATTAGCTAAAGCCCCGGAAACTGCATCGAACAATGATTGCGCATCAGCACCCTTCAAGTCAACCAATGTTAAAAATTTTGTTTTTACTTGAAGATCTTTTTCTGAGTAGTATTTAGTTACGACTGCAAGCATTGAAGTGATTGTAACATCTGTGGTCTCATCTATGATTAAGGAAAACATTGGTTTACGTGATCTTATGTTTTCACATGATTTTAAATCAGCGAGCATCTCCTCTTCAAAATTGGGCTTCAAAACATTATACGTTACCGCTGCAGCTTTAGTCCTCTTGCAGGAAAATTGTTTGGCAATTTCGGAATCATGGAAGCTTTTGGATATTATTTCGCTCAAATGGTCCATTAAGCGAAAAGGTAAATTGTGTTCCACAAGCAAAGCGCAAAAGTTTAGTTCCGCCTTTTTTACTTCCTCTCCTAATGGAGCTTTCTTAAAATACTGTTGAACCTGAAAAGTTTAATTATATTGATAATTTAAAAAATCTCTAAATAATTCAAAAAACATTTATACATACCTACTTACGGTACTTACACTTTATATAGTACTTACCGATGATTGGCCGCTGTACCCAATGATGTTTTTTTTATGTTTCTGAGAAGAAACATGTTCTTTTAAAGATGATAAACGAGTTATTAATTTACAATTGCAAGCTTTGCAGAAGGCAACATTCTGGTTATCTTTTGCCGATGACAACCAGGACGAAAGCTGAGGATCTTGCTCCCACTCCGGTCTATATCCACGCTCATATTTTCTCTTCATCACTAATTATTAGTAGCACAGAACTAATCACGAAACACACCAAAAGAGAATGAGGTAAACTCAACAAAAGACAGTTGAAAATTAAATCAAAAAAGGGTATAAGAATATGAACCCTATTATTGTTTCATTACAGTTTATAATCCTATGACGCACTTGTTTAACAACAGAATAAGTGGGGAATCCCCGTATGATCTGTCTATCAAACAGATGTTGCCCATTCGACAAAACAATGTGGGAACCAATTACATAAAAAATCTAATGTTATTCCTTTAAAAAAATTAACTCGGCTAAAATTTAATAAGGTTATGTTAATTTCCGTTTAATCTGCCAAAATCTGCCAATTTTATAAATCGTCAGCATGATCTGCCACCAACAAAATTTAAGGTTAAAATCTGCCAAAATGGCAGAAATCTGCCACAAATGGTCACACTGGCTCTAGCGCGAAAAACAATAACATATTTCTAATTTCTCTGTCTCTTCTCCTCTCGGGCGTTCAGAATTGATTAAGGACCTCTCACTCCCACGCTTTGTGTATCTTGTCAGCGAAGCGCGCTAATACTAAATCTATGGCTCCAACGGCCATCGGTTCTGCGACATACGTGACCAGCCCACTACCACTTTAACTTGCTGATCCGGCAGGCTATGTCGGTAACTTTAGTTCTCTTACGGATTAAATTATTGCTGATCCTATACCTAAGAGAGACCCCAAGGGTATGCAAAATGGGCGACACTAATCGCAAAAACAATAAATAATTATATTTAACAATTTGAGTGCTGTTGATGACAGCAGATCGCCTATAGTTTCAAATCTGTAGAGGAAAATGGGCTAATAAGTGGGAATCATTTAATATGTTGGCGATTTCCCGGGTTATCTGCACGCGCAGGGTATGCACTGCTTATTTGCATATATGGAGTACACGCCACTGACCCCAAGCATAGCTCGCTCTATTGTGCGTTGAGTGACCTTAAACTTGTGAACCAATCCAGCAGACACATTGCTCAAAGTCTTTGCATTGCGGACAATACATAGGTTTTGTATATCAATTATGTTCCTCTTTGCAAATTAAAATGTTCTTTGACGGTCTACGATAGACTCTTGAGGAATTAGGAAGATAAATTACAGTTTGTTAATTTGAAATACAATTGGAAAAATCTAGACTTTTTGCCTCTGAAACACTTATATCTTTTGTCTGAGCTTTTTGCTTCAAGTTGTTACTATGTAGAACTATCATAGAGAACAAATAAATACTCAACTCTGGTAAGTCAGAAGTAGAAAAAGAAAAACTGTTCGAAATTCCGTTCTCCATTATTATGGTGGAAACGGCCGTCTTTTCGATTTGACACCGTTTGGCAATTTTAAAGTTTTTTTATACATTTTTACGTGTAACATGAAATTTTTATTACATTTATGTCGTTTGAATTATAAATTCTAAGGGTGAGTACTTATTCTCTCCTTACTACTTAGAATTTTTGAGAGATAGTGCAATTTTTATATTAGAACTACCACCAGCACTAATAGGCGAAATGTAGGATACCTCGTCCCTCCTCTTGGTGGGGACGTTTAATGAGCTGATGATGAACTTATAAGGAGATGCATTTCAAATCAAATCAAAATCAAAATATTTATTTCATTTAAAGAAAGTTTACAATTTTGTTAATTAAGGTGGAAGTCACCCTTTTTAAGCAAGTATCATGCCCTATGCCAGTACCCCGCCTCTTTTTAACTACAATTATACATTATTAAACAAAAATAAATACTTTAGTATCAGAATCCATACTAATATTATAAATGTGAAAGTATCTCTGTCTCTCTGTTTGTTACGCTTTCACGCTAAACGGCTGAACGGATTTTATTGAAACTTGGTAATGTGATTGGTTAGTAACCTAGAATAGGTTTTAGGCTATTTGGCCCGTTTTCATCCCCATCCACTCCCTCAATGCGGGTGAAGTTGTATGGAACCTTTCCGCAATTTTGTTAGAAAAACGGGACGCTGAATTTGATATGCGGACTGTTGTCACAAACGAAAAAATATAGCATATTTTTTTTCTCAAAAATCCACCCCCAAACCCCTTCAAATAGGGGAGAGTATCATACCGATTTTTCGCAGGTTTAAGGTAGATTTATTTGAAACTGTATGTTGATAGTAAGGAAACTAGAATAGGTTTTAGGCACGGAGGATTTGTCCCGTTTCACTCGTCCTTTCCCTAAATGGGTTGAAGTTTGTATGCGAACAATTCCGCAATTTCTGTAGTACGACGCTGAAAATTTTGGGTATGCGGACTGATATGCAGAAACGAAAAAATATGGCATATATTTGTTTTTTCAAAAAACCACAACCCCAACCCCTCCAAAATAGGGTTCGCAGTTTGAAGTACATTTATGTGAAACTTGGTATGTTTGAACGTATAACCTAGGAATCAGGATATATATATATATATTAAATATATATATATATATATATATATAATATAAATAATATATATATATAAATATTATATATATATATATATATATACATATATACATTATATATGTGTTTTTGTTTCGGAATGACACGCAAAACTTTAAAGTTAGGGAAGGGGAATCCTACGAGGATTTGTGGGATAATATTTATCCACAAAATTGCCCCAAAACCTTTTAATTGGGGGGGGGAGTGAGGGGATCCGTTTGAATATGGACTCAAAATTAAACTTGGCTGTGCGGTATTTCCTTATGTATAGTGATATATATGTATACATAATTTCTGTCGAAGTTTAAACAGTTACAAGGTAGAAAGCTAAAGTATGATGGCTATTTGTCATGAACAATAAATCTTGCCTATTGAAGTTTTTGCAAACCGGCCCTTAAATTAAAGAAAAAGAAGAAGCAGTGTTGCAGTGTCGAAATTATTCTGTTTTCATTACCAAGTGGATGGCTCCACTTTCTTGGTAACGAAAACAGAATAATTTTGTCATCCCGAATTTAACGCGGGCGAAGCCGCGGGCAAAAGCTAGTACTTAATAAGTATTCATTACAAACATAATATAAAACATAGAAATCACTTAAGGTAATTAATGTATCAAACAGGTGCGCAACGAGTTACTTATGTGTGTCTATTCTGTGTTTGGTGTGTGTACCTCTGTGCCGGGTTGAAGGGTAAGACAGTGAGTGATATTCTTGGATACTGTCGCTTGGGCCTTTACGTCAGCAAGTTGAAGTGGCAGTGGGCTGGTCACGTATCTCGCAGAAAAGATGTCAGTTGGAGCAGACGAGTTCTGGCGTGGAGACCGCGTCTTGGCAAGCGTAGTGTAGGACGCCCGAACCGAGCGACCGACGATTTGCGAAAGATCGCTGGTGGAGGCTGGATGAGGAAAGCGGGGGACCGGGATATCTGAGGCATAATGGGGGAGACTTATATCCAGCAGTGGACTGCGATAGGTTGAAGAGATTGACCGAGGACTCGCTGGTGGAGGCTGGATGAGGAAAGTTATGGTGCCATGTTATAGTGTAATATATTGGACATTTGCCACTTGTCAAAGAAGGCTGATGCTTGGTATGGTAACCAACTAAATATAGTATAAAATATACAGGAAATGAAATTTAATTTCAGATTTTCTGGTAGGTACAGTCGCTTCTTTCCCCTCAATTAGTGCAGTACGAGATTGTGTGCGTGTTCATGTCAGTTTGTATCGCTTTTTTTTGTGTTTATCTGTTCTTCTTCATATCGAGTTGACATGGATTCACAAGTTAAATACGGTAATGCGACCAATATTGGGCCGCTTTGATCGCCCTTTCATTTGCCATCCAGAGGTCCCGGAACCGTGCGGGTTCCGGGAAAGGTGGACAGTTCGGTAAAACAGTAGGTGCTTCATAGGTGTTGATATAGTTTCTGTTGAGTGCCCAACATAAACTGCCTCCATCCTCTTTTAGTCACAGCATTGGACTTGGATTGCTGCGTGGGTACTGAGTTCAAATCCCGGTGGGAAGCCACATGGCTTTTTTTTTCGGAATGACTTAGCTTATGTTAGCCGCACGTGGCCTTTACAGCTTCACCTGACAATTGGCGAGCGCAGATGGCTGTCAGCAAATAATTTATGTATGGAGCCTAAGGGTGTCCAAGATTGGGACGCGAACCTCGCCTTAGGGCGTTGCAGGGGTGGCTAGGCAGCCTAGTATAAGTTTAGGAAGCCGCATGGTGAAGTGGGCGTGGTGTGTTCTATGTTAGTGGAGATGGTTTCCGCACTTAGTCCGTGCAGTGGACCATTGTGCGTGAACCATGACGGCCTTCTGGTCACTCCAGCCAGCCCACCTCCCTCCAAAAGCAGATTAGACTTCCCGGTCTCCACAGGGCGTCCGCGACTGTTACCGGTAAGCCGATAGTTTTCCTGCGATCTGGGCTACGCCTATGCACCTAAGATGCACATGCGCCTCCGTTTTCTCCTCCTCCATGCACGCTCTGCATAGAGGACTGTCCATGATACCTAGTGTGTAGAAGTGTTTGTTTAGTGCGCAGTGTCCAGTGGTGGTCCCTGTCACCAGTCTTAAGGCTATATCTGTCCATGCGTAGAAGACGCTTAGACAGTTTCCTATCCAAGGATGGCATTGCCTCCCTGGACTGCCTGCACCTGGTGTCGATGGTGGATACCATTCCGCTACCAAAATCTGTGGGGCTTGGTGTGTGAATTATTTTGGATATTTATTTAATTCAAAACAATATTATAACCAATTTCATATTAATCCACAGATAAAAGATGGCAAAATGTCGGCGGAGACGGAAGTAAGTGGTTTGTTTTATCGTTTTTTAGTATATTTGTCCCTAACTTGTCCCTAGATTGACCGATGGAGCACGCTATGCTCGGGGTATCACTAAGGGATACGATAAGAAATGATTTAATCCGTAAGAGGACTAAAATTACCGACATAACCCGTCGGATTGGCAAGTTTAAGTGGCAGTGGGCTGGTCACGTACATCGCAGAACCGTTGGAGCAGACGAGTTCTGGTGACCGCGTGTTGGCAAGCGCAACGTAGGACGCCCGGACCGATGGACCGACGACTTGCGAAAGGTCGCTTTTGGAGGCTGGATAAGTAAAGCGGAGGACTAGGATATCTGGCGCAAAATGGGGGAGACCTATGTCCAGCAGTGGACTGCGATAGGTTGAAGAGTGAGAGAGATTGACCGACGATCTGGTTTACCTGGATGTCGACTGCTAGGGATATATATGCGTAGAAGTCATTAGGAGAGGCCTTCCGTCAGCAGTGGACAATTGGACACAGATTATAGCGATGATAACACTAGTTTACAGTACATTTGTTGCCGAAGAAATTTTAGCTGTTGCTGACTACATATAATTTTAGCTGTTGCTGACTACATATAATTTTAGCTGTTGCTGACTACATATAATTTTAGCTGTTGCTGACTACATATAATTTTAGCTGTTGCTGACTACATATAATTTTAGCTGTTGCTGACTACATATAATTTAGCTGTTGCTGACTACATATAATTTAGCTGGTTGCTGACTACATATAATTTTAGCTGTTGCTGACTACATATAATTTAGCTGTTGCTGACTACATATAATTTTAGCTGTTGCTGACTACATATAATTTAGCTGTTGCTGACTACATATAATTTTAGCTGTTGCTGACTACATATAATTTTAGCTGTTGCTGACTACATATAATTTTAGCTGTTGCTGACTACATATAATTTTAGCTGTTCTGACTACATATAATTTTAGCTGTTGCTGACTACATATAATTTTAGCTGTTGCTGACTACATATAATTAGCTATTTTCAAAAGTATAATTAGAATATTTTTATCAGCTCTAGTTTCTGAGTTTCAGCTATGTAGGTATTAAACAGAAAAATACCTGTATTTACTAAGAAAAACTTTATTAAAAACATAATTAATCATTAGTTCTAAAACTCGTTTTAAAGCTCTTCTCCGGTGTGTAGACTTTGGAAAATGACGTATTAGAGACCAACAATAGTCAGACAGCATATTTGTATCCCAGAAGCCCTGATAGCGCTCTTCCATGCCGCGTAAGTCTTGATGCATACGCTCTCCCTGCTCTTCGCTCATATCTCCTAAATTATCCGGAAGCCTGTCCAGGTGACTATGGAGGACATATTTTTAAATTGTAGCAGAAGGTCTTCTACAAATTCAATATAATTTTCAGATTTTTTATTTCCGAGAAAATTCTGCATCACATATACGAAAGCTGTCCAAGCCTTTAGTTCTGACTCAGTCATCGAATTTCTAAATTGAGTATCTTTCGTAAGTTGTCTAATTTGGGGGCCATCAAAAATACCGGCTTTAATCTTTTCCATGGTGAGCTGAGGAAATTTTTGACAAATGAAAGAAAAGCAGTTCCCATCTTTATCTAGTGATTTTATAAACTGTTTCATGATGCCTAGTAATATTACTACTATTGTTAAACACATATTCTCTACATATATAGCAAAAATGATCTGGATTGTTTAAACAACGTCTCCTCGAACTACTCATGACGCAAAAACTTGATGAACTAATTTTAACACAGTGAAATACGCCTGTTATCGATTAATATATATGCTTAAATGATAAAAATCAAAAACAAAGTAACTCGAGCTGATCAAAAAATTTTGAGGGTAGATTTGTCAAAAGCAAGTCATAAGTGAACAATATCAACCACAGAATTCGCGGCAACAGACAAAATTATTAACAGTAGGTAGTTAATATTTTTTGTCAACACTGTCCTGCGCCCATCACCTGAGACGACAGATGTTAGCTACAGTGCCCTCATCCCGAAACACAAAAGTGCAACCCACTCTTATTTCACGGGACGATATCTGGCACTGCGGTGGTACGTGCCTAGACGACTCAGTATCGAGTCTACCACTTAGTAGGTAATTCAAGAGCTAAGTTAAAATAACAGAAATGGCGTGATATAACACGCAACATTTGGAGCCACTTAACTAAAAAACCATTGAGCGTCAGTGGCTCAATGGTGTGGACTGTTGCCCTCCTACCGAGAGGGCTAAGGTTCAAATCCCGCCACGTACCAAAGTGTTTTCCAATTTTCGAAAAATATGTGTATGTTATCCGACGCTCGTACGGTGAAGGAAAACATCGTGAGGAAACCTTCATGCATGCCTGTAAAGAGATTTAAAGGTTGTGTGTGAAGTCATCCAATCCGCACTGGGCCCGCGTGGATGACTAAGGCCTATACACCCTATAGGTGTAGGCTCGTGCCCCTCGGTGGGGACGTTTAATGAACGTGTGAACAAAGACGGCGTTTTAACACATTTTTGCAGAAGTTTATTTATTATTATTTCATCATCATCATCATCATCATCAGCTCATTAAACGTCCCCACCGAGGGGCACGAGCCTACCCGTGTAGGGTGATTAGGCCTAAGTCGTCCACGCGGGCCCAGTGCGGATTGGACGACTTCACGCACAACCTTTGAATTTCTTCGCAGGCGTGCATGAAGGTTTCCTCACGATGTTTTCCTTCACCGTAAGAGCGTCGGATAACGTACATGTATTTTCGAAAATTCGAAAACACATTGGTACGTGGCGGGATTTGAACCTCGGCCCTCCCGGTAGGAAGGCGACAGTCCACACCATTGAGCCACCGACGCATTTATTATTATTTATTTATTTACAATTACATATTAAAAATAGATACAATATTAATAATAATAAGTAATAATGAATTTCGTATTTTTTTTCAGAATGCGCAAAACGTAAGTTCAAAATATCTGTTGCCTACATTAATGGTTGTCGGTAAGTAACAAAGGACTTATATTGCTTGATATAATGGTAAGATTGGTAAGTTTACGCTCACGGTATCTTCAGGCGACGTGTGATAATAGATTTTCCATTGTGCTGCAGTGAGACGATATTTAATAATAATTAATCAATATTCATCGACGTTGACATAGCGTCATCTAGCCCCAAACTAAGCATTCTAGCCTGTAATATGGTGACATTGGTGACTAACTGATAACCATACTTACCTACTTATATACCTTTTAAAATACATACATATTATCTCCCATACCAATACAAACAAACATGTTTATGCACACAAATTAATATTTTTACTGCCCGGGGATTGAATCCGGAACCCTTCGTGTAGTAGCCGACGTCTCTACCATTACACCAAATGGGCCATTAATGAGCTCCACATTGTTAGAAAAAAGTTTTTAAAAATGATTACAAAAAAGGAGATAAGTTGTACGAGAAGTTGAAAAGGAGATAAGTTGTATGAAAAGTATACATTTAAAACAATGATATTCTGTATATATAAAGGAAGATACGCCATCTGTGCTTCAAAAACGAACCCCCGAAGATCAGTTTGTACTCTTTTGTTTGGTAAATGTACGCTCATTCGAAATATGTGTATGTGTGCTGCATTCGGAACATTTTTTTCGATTGTTTTGTGAGTATATCACGAATATATACTTTATAACATCACTGATTTAAAACAATAAATAAATAAAATACTGTTATTTTTCTTAAAATACTGTTTGATATTCTTCACAGGCATAAAATACTTTTCTCTTGTAAAAAAAGTTGGCGAGTATGGCATCTCTAGGAGATCGACAATTGATTTTTCTTAGTATCAGTCCTGCATTGTGACGAAATATGGTGTAATCTAAGACCTATATCACCCAGGTGATATCACCCGGGTGATTTCATTATAAATTTTTTGGTCCTTTGAAATCACCTTCCATCATGTCACCGGGGTGTTAAAATTTCATATAATTAAAAAATAAAGTTTAGTTTCCCTAATTACCTGCGCTTACTTTTAATCGGTGTTGAGGGCACTGTAGCCAGTAAAATTACCGGGTATGAGAGACCTAACATTGTCGTCTCAGGTGACGGGCGCGGATCAATTATCTTCGACACTGTATTTGTTATGGTCAGTAAAGCGTATCACTTACCACCAGGCAATAAATAATCAATATCCACCAACATTCACACAGCGCCATCTAGCCCCAAGTTAAGCGTGAAGCCTGTATTATGGGTACTAAATAACGGATAGACATACTTATATAATTTTTAGTACATACATAGTATAAATAGAAAACATCCAGACCATTACAAACAGACATGTTCATGCACACAAATGTTTGTACTGCCCGGGGATCGAACCCGGAACCCTTGGTGTTGCAGCCGACGTCTCAACCACTACACCAAATAGGCACAGGCAATGATGCAAAAAAGTATGGATTCGTGATATGCTCACAAAACAATAAAAAAAAGTGTTCCGAATGCAGTAACAGCACACATAAACAAATTTCGAATGAGCGTACATTTACCTAAATAAAAGAGTACAAACTGTACTCTCTTCGGCAGTTCGTTTTTGAGGCACAGATGGCGTATCTAACTTTATATAGATTGTTGATGTTTTAGTTATTTATTGTTTGGGTATGATAAAACTAGCAAAATAGATAACTATAAACTATTTGTTACGAATTGTGTGATTTTTAAATTATTATTTACTATATAAGTGATTTTTTATTATATTCAGCAAATAAGTCGCCTGAAAAACAGGTTTATCTAGTTCAGGCAAAATGGAATGTTGCCAACCTATATGAAATTTGATCTTGTTATGTATATTTATTACTTTTTAATTAAATAAATAATATTTGATTTGACTTGATATATACAATGATATTCTGTATATATGAAGGTAGATACGCCATCCGTGCCTCAAAAACGAACCGCCGAAGAGAGTACACTTTGTACTCATTTGTTTAGGTAAATGTGTTCGAAATTCTAAATGTGTATGTGTGCTGTCACTGCCTTCGGAACACTTTTTTCGATTGTTTTATGAGCATATCACGAATCCATACTTTTTACATGATTGGATATATACAGAATATCATTGTCACCAGGTGAGCAAATGAAAATGAAAGTTTTGATGTTACAGTCGGTGCCGCAGCAAAAGTGGCCGCTTCAAGCGCTGTCGCTCTGGAGATCGGCGTTACCGAGTTCGTCAGAGGAGTCGCCGACGGAGCTGTGCCTGTCGCCGATCCAGGCGGTCCAGCTGTCGCAGGCGGAGCAGGTTAGTGGGCGTCCACGGCTGGACATGGGCTAAGTAGGTTTACTAGGATTGTTAGTTTTGAGTTGATAGACTCGGTATTGAGGCGTCTTATTAATCTTTGTATCCATATTAAGCATGTATTATAAACCAATATGTTTTCGGTTTTTTTTAATTCACAATATTTTTACGTTTGGCCTCAGTCTCGCCTGATGGTAAGCGATGACGAGGCCTATGAGGGTACACGTTTACCCAGAAAATGCCTATTCACTCTGGCCTTGAATACACCGAGGTTATCAGTGTCTGGAAACACAGAAGCAGGTGAGCAAAATATAATAGAATTTATTATATTTTTTCAGGTACAGTTGGCGTTGCAGATCACGTTCGGGCTCGTTCAAGCGGTGCCGACGCTGCGACCGACGGTACAGGATGAGACGTCGTTCGCGCTCTTAAACAAATTGTAGTTCCGGTAAAACTATAGTCAGAGTAGTTAGCCATTAACCACTTAGCCGGTGAAGCCGTGCAGGCCGTTGGTAACACTGGGCCTAGTGGCTAACAGCCTTAATTAAAAAGGCCATAGGCCATAGTCTTAACAGCTCGGCAGTTCTCTGCAGGATTTAATGACGGCTGTATACAATGCTGTCCCCGCTTTTGTGCTTCTACGGTTTATGTTTTTGTATTGACTCGCTCGGAAGAACTGCTCAGCTACTTCACTGGTTATAAAATATTGTATCATCATCATCACGAGCTCATGAAACGTCCCTACCAGTATAGGGTGTTTAGTGCTTTAATCGTCCACGCGGGCCCAGTGCCCGTTGGACGACTTCACGCACAACTTCTTCCTCTCGGAGCGATGCTGATGTATACGTCTTTACTTAACGGGATTAATATTGGATTGTGGTGTAATTGAAATTTGGATGGGATGGTAAAAATTTAGCTACAACACTAAACTGTTTCCTCCGGTTTGTATAGGTACATTAGTTTTTTGAATTGCGTCCTTGTGGAAGCAATCTCATGAACGTCAGCTAGTTTGCCCGGTACCTCTTAAAAAAAATAAGTATTGTTGGATGGGAAAGAAACGACCAACGTTACCCATCCCTAATCAATTGAAGAGTAATGTCACGTCACTAATCTCTCTTGACATAAGCATTGCACGCGGGAAACAGTCATATTGTAACACTGAGATTTAATCTACTGATAAATGTTATTTAAAGTAAAATAATCATTTAATAGTATTTGCAATTTAACTGTTAAAGTATATAACGAGACATTTATTCTTATTTAACTGCTCAGATTCCAACACAAAATAATGTTTAATACGTAATTTTCTACCTCTGGTCCTGCAAATGTTGATTGCCAATGGTTCCACTGACAATCAGTAGAGCATATTATGCCAGGACTATTCCCAGTAGTCCCCTCTAGCTTTGTCCACCGGGTGACAACTGGGATTTTTCCCAATTGCCACCCGGGTGACAATTTATCCCAATCGTTCCCATCGGAATCGTACCAGAGGGGACAAATGGTTTTTATTTTCCTAATTGTCACCCGTAACTCCGTGCCAGTGATAATAACTGCATCCCAGTTGTCACTCCCAGTTTAGGTGACCCTTGTTCCTTTAGGTGACCCATTAAGAATATAAAATATATATAAGAATAATAATATTTACGGCAGATTCGATACTGAGTCAGTACTACCGCAATGCCAGATATCGTCCCATGAAATAAGAGTGCTATGCACTCATCTCGAAAAACAGTGTGTTTCGGGATGCGGGCACTGTAGCTAGTGAAATTACCGGGTATGAGAGACCTAACATCTGTTGTATCGGGTGACGGGCGCAGTGCGGCATTGATGGAGGATAATATTAATAATAATATTGTAATTGTCATGGTCAGGCGTATCACTTACCATAACGTGAGCGTTCTGACCGTCCCGTTCACTTCGTAACATAAAAAATATAATGTCACTTTACACATTATGCAAAGAAATTTAAAAATAAAAAATACTTTAATTATGCGACAAAAAGGAAGGAGCTCAGCTGAGCTTGCACCTGGAACAATCCCGGGCATCGCTGGTTTTTACGTTTTGGATTGTACCCATGTGTTCGTTTGTAAGGCAATGTATCCAATAATCAAATAATTTCCTCCCCAACCATTCGCCCATTTTTCTCTACAGATTTGAGACCATAGGCGATCTGGAATCTACAACAGCACTTAATTTGACAGAAATGTAAATTATTTATTGTTTTTGTGATAGTGTCACTCATTTTGCAGACCCTATTAATAATATCTGTGCACGCCACTGCCTGCGTCCAGGTTATTCAAATATCATATTCACTGTAAAATGTTTGTTTCAGAATGACGGTGTGTTGGTAAAATTTTTTGTGCATGTGTCAAAATTGGTATTTTTGGAATGGAATAAAAAAATCTCGCATTTTACACATTTGTTTTATTCTTTTTGGGAATCATAAAATGAATAGAAATTTGCGAATATTAAAAATAATTATATAAACACTCAATACAGAACAGATGATAAAAACATGCATGCATGGAACTCAGAGAATATTGACTAGTCCGCTAAAACACTAAGGGTCGCACTAAAACACACCTTTTCGAAGATTGCACACATAAATAAATATCCACTGACATTCACACATCGCCATTTAGCCAATGATGTTAAAAGTATAGATTCGTGATATGCTCACAAAACAATCGAAAAAAGTGTCCGAATGCAGCATTCGGAACACTTTTTTCGATTCGCACAGCACACACACACATATTTCGAATGAGTGTGTATTTACTTCAACAAAGAGCCTACAACTGTATTCTCTTCGACGGTTCGTTTTTTACCACACTCTACTCTTATCCTAGATACGATATCATATTGTATTCATTTAGCCACAATTTCAGCGAGAAGCTTATGATAAGGAACGAAATAATGGATAAACGGATTTTTTGTAAATACACCCTATCATGATAGTGCTTTTTGTAAGGCTAATTTGAATAACTGGATTTTGACTTTATACATAATAAAATAAACAAAAAAATTAAAACAAAAATTATTATTTCAAAACAAATAAAAGCTATACTATTATTTTTTAATTAAAAAGGAACCGCCTGCAAAAAATGAACTGAAAAGAATAAAAGAATTTCTATTATATACGTCACCTCTATTTTAATTTTGAATAAGAAATACCATGTAAACAAGTTATTAACGGTATTGATATAAAATAATCATTAACTTGTTAACATGAACGTAATACTTGTACTTTTTGAAGTCGGTGCCAAACCAATTTACAAGAGAACGACGAACGCTGTTTCATTTATTTCTTTAGATGCCCACCGTCTCTTTAAAGTGTTTGATGTTTTCGCTGTGACACGTTGTATGCATGATTACGATAACTTCTCTGCAACATTCAGCGAATGCAATTGCAAGTGCTCACTGGTGTGCAAGCGCTAAGCTTGAGGAATGATTGGTTTAATATTTAGTCGTATGGTTTTCTTTAAGTCATCATCAGCTCATTAAACGTCCCCACCGAGGGGCACGAGTCTACCCGTATAGGGTGATTAGGCCTTAGTCGTCCACGCGAGCCCAGTGCGGGTTGGACGACTTCACACACAACCTTCGAATCTCTTCGCAGGCGTGCATGAAGGTTTCCTCACGATGTTTTCCTTCACCGTAAGAGCGTCGGATAACGTACATATAAATTTCGAAAATTCGAAAATACATTGGTACGTGTCGGGATTTGAACCCCAGCCCTCCTGGTAGGAAGGCGACAGTCCACACCACTGAGCCACCGACGCTCAGTAGTAGCCAGTCAGTTCTTTAAGTAGCAGCATTCATTTTGGTTTAGTTGGTTTGGCAACGACATCAAATTGTATAAGTATTATGTTCATTCTTTTCCTACTGAGAGCTTCGGCTGCGTGCGCTGCGTAAACAGTTAAAATATCACAAAAGTTATGTATAACAATATTGTCCCACTTTAAAAGTTCTAAAAAGAAGTCTGCGACAGCATGTGTCTATCTTTCAAAGATAGCCCACTATAACCTTTTTATTGCTAACCAAATTTGTTCTAATATAATGCATTGTTTGCGAAGGTGTTTTCATAAACATCATATTAATTCTTATCCAAATAAATACGATATTCATTACAAGTATTTCATGGAAAATAAAAATACTTTTTACATCAATCGAATTAAATTAATATCTTAGGAGATATCGCAGTTTTAACACACCTATATGAACGGATTAGTGGGTCAAAGTTAGCGTTAGCACAGAGTTACTATATTAATTAATAATAATAAAATTAAAACACTAAAACCTTCTCCTGAATGTAACAAATACTTTACAGAAAACCGCATCGAAATTGCTTCAGCCAAACGCGAGATAATCGCGGACAAACATACATACATACAAACATACATACATACTAACAGGTCAAACTGAGAACCTCCTTTTTTGAAGTCGGTTAAAAACACAGTGACCAGAAATTTGTCTTGCCCGGGGATCAAACCCAGAACATTTGGTGTAGTAATCGACGACTTAATCATCGCACCAAATGGGTTCCAATGCATCGTCAATAACTTTATCTTCGATTTTGTTTTGATCTTGATTAATTTAAACATGTAGATGTTCGTAGAATCTCTTGTCAGTATCCAAGATGGTGTTTAGCTCCATAATCCGAACTGCTTCATAAGGCAGTGCTGGCTGAGTCTTCCGAGTACTCTGCAATATTTAAAACAGAAGATTCGTAAAAAATCCTCAACTCATTTCAACCTATCGTCCACCGCTGTTCTTAAATAAAACTGACATTCACACAGCGCCATCTAGCCCCAAGTTAAGCGTGAAGCCTCAAACAACGGAAAAACATCATCATCATCAGCTCATTAAATGTCCCCACCGAGGGGCACGAGCCTAACCGTGTAGGGTGTTAGGCCTTAGTCGTCCACGCGGGCCCAGCGCGGGTTGGACGACTTCACGCACAACCTTTGAATCTCATCGCAGGCGTGCACAGGTTTCCTCACGATGTTTTCCTTCACCGTAAGAGCGTCGGAAAACGTACATATATTTTTCGAAAATTCGAAAACACATTGGTACGTGGCAGGATTTGAACCTCAGCCCTCCCGGTAGGAGGGCGACAGTCCACACCATTGAGCCACCGACGCTCTGAAAAACATACTTATATACATTTTTTTTACTAACACATTCATATTATACATAGAAAACACCCAGACCCTTACAACAGACATGTTCATGCACACAAATGTTTGTACTGCACGGGGATTGAACCCTTGGTGTAGCAGCCGACGTCTCGACCGCTACACCACATGGGTCTTAAGTATCCTCCATTTTGCACCCAGATAACCCGGTCCTCCGCTTTTGTCACCGTCCTTTCGTAATTGGTTGATCCATTGGGAACTTTTAACGCTACGCTTGCCAAGCCGCGGTCTCCACTCCAGAACTCGACATTTCCAACGGCCATCAGCTCTGCGACATACGTGACCAGCCCATTGCAACTTCAACTTGCTGATGTAAAGGCCCAAGCGACAGTATCCAAGAATGTCACTCGCTGTCTCTTATTCAAAATATTTATCTTTTTCTAAGTTCACAAATACTCTCCCATTACCAATGTAAAGCTCATGTTAAGTTTTATTAGGGATGAAGAGTGGGATGTTTTTCAGAAAAATCCCACTCGTCACCGGGAGGGCAAAGCTAGGGGTGACGAGCTGGAACGACCGATTGCAACTTCAACTTGCTGATCCGATGAGCTGTGTTTTAAGCTCTAGTTCTCTCACGACTTACGCCTGTATAATCAGATATTTCCCTGAGAAGTAGTTATATAATGTCAAAAATAATTCTTTAATTTACCTTCACTTTCATAACCTGCTTCTTCGAACGGAAAGCCTTCAGGGCTTTCTCCACTACAAAGAATAAAATCTCCACGAAGCTAATGAAACTGGCTCCAAGGAACAAACCGGCAGCACCGCCGAACGAAACTGTGGAAGGAGTTTCACCATGTACTTATCTTTAGCCTATAAGAACGCCCTGGAGAGCACAGGCGTTCTCATAGAGCATGGCTACGGGGAATTAGGGCTGTAATCCTCATAATGCGGATTACTGTTTTTTTACGCGGAGTTGGAAAAACCTTAGCTTTCACGCAGAATGACCGAGGCATTGGCGCGGATATGTATGTGGGCCAATGATATTCTGTATATATAACTGTGGAGGCAGTGCGGCATTGATGGAGAATAATAACTGTCTATCAGTTGTTGGTCTGCCTTACTGCCGCTCTGTCATGGTCTGGCGTATCACTTACTATCAGGTGAGCGTCCAGACCGTCGTATACACTAATAACATAAAAAAAATTGTGGCTAAATGCAATGATATTCTGTATATATAAAGGTAGATATGCCAACCGTGCCTCAAAAACGAACCGCCAAAAAGTGATGACGTAATAGAAAATGATGTAAAAAGTATAGATTCGTGATATGCTCACAAAACAACAGAAAAAAGTGTTCCGAATGCAGCGACAGCACACATACACATATTCCGAATGAGCGTACATTTACCTAACCTAAACAAAAGAGCCTACAACTCTATTCTCTTTGGTAGTTCGTTTTTGAGGCACGGGTGGCGTATCTACCCTTAATAAATACAGAATATCATTGGTAATAGATGGGATTATTATGTAGGACCTCTTACCAACAAGATCTTGGAAGTTAAACACGATCTCCCGGGTGTATCTGGTGCGCGGCGGTTGGACAGTGAACTTGACAGCACCTCGCGTAGCAAACGGCCCTTTGGCCCTGTTTATTTATTTATTTATTTATTACTTTGGATTACTTACATGAGGTACAGTAAATTTAAACGTATAATAAGTCCTTATAAGCTACTTATTCTAACTATCCCCATAACAAAAAGTAACCACATCTTGCTTAATTATTTTTTTTAGAATATTAACTAAAGCAGACTATATAAACTATAAAAAAGAGAAAACAAAAATTAAATCTAAAATAAAACTGAATTAAAATCACTTCAATTAACACAAGAGTTGGCACTATATCACATTTTTTTAATAAGTTTAATAATTTCGGGAGGCTATGAAAGTGTATATCTAGCTCAGGCATCATCTTACAGATTTTGTCATAATTTCTAGACATGCGATTAATTGGAGAATAACAATAAAAATCTTTAAATTTAAAAGTAATAACAATAAAAATCTTTACTCAAAGTTTAACAAAGGTTAGTAGATTAATTAACTCAATACTTTAAATGATTTTATTTATTGCCCTCTCAATAAAACACTTTCTTGAGATGTGTTCGTATGGTTTCCTTGCTTAATTGAACATAAAAAAGGTGCCTTAAAAATAAATAGTGATTCGATGATGACTGCATACGTATTAAACTGTGTCGCAGTCAAGGGCGGATCCAGGTTTGGCGCCAGGAGGGGGTCACATAGTAGTAGTAGTCAAGTTAAGAAATTACAAGGTATTTTGTTAATGTACGTTAGTATGGCACTTAAAAATAGCTCAAGGGGGTCATGACCCCCATGACCTCCCCCTGGATCCGCCGTTGGTCGCAGTCATTAAAGTCCACCCCACGGAACACAAGGGTCAGCATACAAATCAAAAACCTTATTCCAAAAGTAAACTGTATAATTCAATTTATGGATGTGTGAGATACTCGTAAAATATTAGAATTTAAATGATGATGTGTGTGTGCGTGTGTATGTATTTGTGTGCGTGTAAATGTTTTATTTTATGTGTACAGACGCCGACAAATATATTGTAGCAGACAAAGTGACCAAATACTTCTAAACAGTTTGAAATGTCTAGATTCCAGACATTAAGAGTTTACAAATATACATATAAAAAAATTAGAGTATCTCTATGTAATATTTAAATAAACGTTTTTTACTACATGCGAATATATAGGTATACGATACAAACAGCAACATAACATTAAAAAAAACTGTGTGTCTGTTTGATCCGGGAAATCTCTGAAACGGCTGAATGGATTTGGACGGAACTTTATCGGTAGGTAGCTGATGTACTAAGGAAAAACTACGCATACTTTATTTTCGCATAACTTTTTGATTTTGAACCTAAAATCGCTAAGACACGCGACGCGCGGCCGCTGCGCAGTAATACACTGCCTTATTTTTCCAAAATAAAATGTATTTTCTAAAATATCTATAAGTAAGTAGCCTTTGTTTTTACTTATTTCATCAGCTACCTGTCCAAATCCATCCAGTCGTTTCAGAGATAACCCTTAACAAACAGACAGAAATCTTATAATTGTTATTTTGGCATATTCATAGGCATGAAGAAAAAACTGTTTCAATATTACAAACAGACACTACAATTTCATTTATATGTATTATTTGTATATTATATGTAAAAGATAGAGCGTCGGTGGCTCAATGGTGTGGACTGTCGCCTTCCTACCGGGAGGGCTGAGGTTCAAATCCCGACACGTACCAATGTATTTTCGAATTTTCGAAAAATATATGTACGTTACCCGACGCTCTTACGGTGAAGGAAAACATGTGAGGAAACCTTCATGCCGCTCTGCGAAGAGATTCGAAGGTTGTGTGTGAAGTCGTCCAATCCGCACTGGGCCCTGCGTGGACGACTAAGGCCTAATCACCCTATACGGGTAGGCTCGTGCCCCTCGGTGGGGACGTTTAATGAGCTGATGATGATGATGTAAAAGATAAACTAACCAGATCTCGTCTTTAGTAGCCAATTCCCTGTAGGTAGCTTCCACGCATTGTGGGCTGCATCTGCAGTTCACCCCCCTCAAGGCCTTGAGCTCCAGCCAGTGTCCCGATAGGCAAGACATACCCGCGGGCGTACACACTGGACCCTCTGATGGTAAATAAATATCCAATGACATTCACACAGCGCCATCTTGCCCCTTTTTAAGCGACGAGCTTGTAGTTAGTGTAATACAATGATGAAAAAAAGTATAGATTCGTGATATGCTCAGAAAACAATCGAAAAAAGTGATCCGAATGCAATAGAGCACACATACACTTGATTCGAATGAGCATACATTTGCCTAAGCAAAAGAGTACAAACTGTACTCTCTTCGGCGGTTCGTTTTTGAGGCACGGATGGCGTGTCTACCTTTATATGTTCATAATATCATTGGTCTCAATAGTTATACAAACCATTATGTCAAACGAACGTCAAATAAGTAGTAAAATAGCAATTTTGCCGAGCAATTGAGACACAAAGTTAGCCCTTGAGCGTCGGTGGCTCAGTGGTGTAGACTGTAGCCTTCAGATCGGGAGGGCGCAGGTTCAAATCTCGCCACGTACCAATGTGTTTTTGAAATATGTACGTCATCTGACTCTCTTTCGGTGAAGGGAACGTGAGGAAACCTGCGCACGCCTGCGAAAAGATATAAAGGTTGTGCGTGCAGTCGGCCTATCGCACTGGGCCCGCGTGGACGACTAGGACCTATACACCCTTTACTGGTAGGACCGTTGGGACCAAAATGAGCTGATAATGAATTAGTGCATAAAATGGTTGACATTTGTTGATATTTAGACAATTAAAATAATGATAAAAATAGATTGGCCGCATTATAAAATACATGGAATAATTAATGATATTCTGTATATATAAAGGTAGATACGCCATCCGTGCCTCAAAAACGAACCGCCGAAGAGAGTACAGTTTGTACTCTTTTGCTTAGGCAAATGTACGCTCATTCGAATTAAGTGTATGTGTGCTGTCACTGCATTCGGAACACTTTTTTCGATTGTTTTGTGAGCATATCACGAATCTATACTTTTTTACATCATTGGGAATAACCCTGTTATTAAGAGATGACTATTTCTATTTACCTAGCTTAAAAAAATATTTTGCTGTTTAGTTTTCACCGCATAAGCTTGAAAGTAAAGGTTCTCTTACCTTCATAAGGATAGAAGAAGGGCTTACAACCGCAGAGTTTAATAGCGAGACGGCTTCTACACGCTAATCGGCAAGTGTTTGTGCTGTATACCTGGGAGAAAATTATAATCAATTAGTTAACCTGCTTATGGAAATTCGTACTTAAAAAAATGTCCGAGCCGCTATATACATACGTTGACTTATTGTTATATTAATGACATAAATTAATTAAAAATTCCCATTTTGCGCCACATATCCCGGTCCTCCGCTTTTCATCCAGCCTCCACCAGCGACCTTTCGCAAGTCGTCGATCCATGGGCCGGCGGTCGTCTACGCTACGCTTGCCGAGACGCGGTCTCCACTCCAGAACTCGTCTGCTCCAACGGCCCGAGGTTCCGCGACATACGTGACTATGTACATGGCTATGTCGGTCACTTTAGTTCTCTTACGGATTAAATCATTTCAATCATTTGACCTTAACGCGTCATCAAAAGGGTACAAAATCAAAAGCACGAGGCGAATGCCAAAAAGTTAAAAAAAAGCATGAGCATAATAAAATGTCACTATGACATGTAGCGAGCGTCGTGATTATTAATGAAAATTTTGCCCAACTGACGCGATGGGCACAGTTTTGCCGCGGACACATACTATAGGGGCACATCTCAAAAATAGCGTTTTTGACTTTTACTTATATACGGGCCCAAAATCAACATGACGCTCTTGATAGAAAGAGTCAGACCGTGCCATGAAGCCGCGAAAACTTAGTTTGTGCCTTTTTCACATTGCCGAGTAAAGTGTGACACACATTTACTAATGCTGGGATAAACTTAATATCCGATACAAATAATTCATAACTAACGGACACACTCTTATAATATTCTATTAGTTTGCAATAAATGTTTTAATTTATTTATGACGGATTTTGTGAGAACAGACTGATTTTACCAACAATCATGTTTTTCGAATTGTGCCCCTATATTCATATTATAGCTGCGATATGTTAGACTGTCAAGCCCCCCTTCCCCCACAACGCCCTAAGCCGCGGTTCAAGTCCCGCTCTGAGACACCCTAGGCTTGTCGCATAATTTTTTGGGTAAGAACCATCTTTGCTCACCAATTGCCCGGTGAAGCTGTAAAGGCCAACTTCGGTCAGAAGTAGTAGCCAGTTCGAAAAAAGTGAAGGCATCTTATAAAAAATCTAACCTTAGTTCCTGAATCAGGTTCATCAGAAAACCTGCATCCCCGCCGCCTTGGTTGCAGATCTCTAACTCCTCGACCGCATCTCGTCTCCATGACGCTCAGCTCAGTCAAACGACTCAATGAGCCGAAAACCGACGATTTGGGCATGCTGATATCCAGCACGTCGTATGGGGAGTGCACGTAGAACTGGTGCGAGGAAAGAAAGAAAGAAAAACATTGACCGCACATAGATAACAAGTTGACAAGTGTATACGACGACACAAATGACGACCCTTTTGACCCATTTGGTGTAGCGGGTTTTTTTTTTCGGACTGACTACTGCTGTTGGCCGCAGATGGCCTTTACAGCTTCACCGGGCAAGTGGCGAGCGCAGATGGCTCTCAGCCTTGGTGTAGCGGTTGAGACGTCGGCTGATACACCAAGGGTTCCGGGTTCAGTCCCATGACAGTATAAACTTTTCTGTGCATGAACATGTCTGTTTGTAATGATCTGCGTGATTTCTATGCATAACATGTATGTATTTACAAAAAAAAAGTATATAAGTATGTTTATCCGTTGTTTAGTATCCTGTGCGGATTGGACGACTTCATACACAATCTTTGAATCGCTTCGCAGGCGTGCGTGAAGGTTTCCTCACGATGTTTTCCTTCATTCAATGGTGTGGACTGTTGCCCTCCTACCTGGGGGCTGAGGTTCAAATCCCGCCACGTACCAATGTGTTTTCAAATCCATTATTGGTTGAATAATTTTATTGATGTAGTTAATCATTCAGAGCGTCGGTGGCTCAGTGGTGTGGACTGTCGCCTTCCTACCGGGAGGGCTGAGGTTCAAATCCCGACACGTACCAATGTATTTTCGAATTTTCGAAAAATATATGTACGTTATCCGACGCTCTTACGGTGAAGGAAAACATCGTGAGGAAACCTTCATGCACGCCTGCGAAGAATTCGAAGGTGTGTGTGAAGTCGTCCAATCCGCACTGGGCCCGCGTGGACGACTAAGGCCTAATCACCCTATACGGGTAGGCTCGTGCCCCTCGGTGGACGTTTAATGAGCTGATGATGTAGTTAATCATTCTAGAACGAGACTCAAAGTTGGTATTTATTTATATTGAGTTAGAGCGAGATGGTGCTATTTATCGTATAGAGCGCTATCCCTTTTCCACTCTACTTAAATGAAGACAATGATGTAAAAAGTATAGATTCGTGATTGGTTTACAAAACAACTGAAAAAAAGTATTCCGAACAATGATGTAAAAAAGTATAGATTCGTCATATGCTCACAAAACAATCGAAAAGTGTTCCGAATGCAGAGACAGCACACATACACATATTATGAATGATCGTACATTTACCTAAACAAAAGAGTACAAACTGTACTCTCTTCAGCGGTTTGTTTTTGAGGCACGGATGGCGTATCTACCTTTAGATGTATATACAGAATATCATTGACTTACATCAGCTCTGTTGACAGTTTCGAGGACGACGGAGCAGCTCAGCGGCGAGTATTTACAAGTTATGGGAAATGATTTCGTGACGTTAACCGAAAGCTTTCTGTAAAAAAATATATCCTTTTGATTATTAAATACTAGCGACCCGCCCCGGCTTCGTAAGGGTGCAATGCTGATAAACAATAGGCACCACAGACATCCGAATATACAATTAGACTGGACAAGCCGCCAAGTTTATAGGCAGTCCCAGTGTCGCAATTTCTTTTCGGTTCTTACCTGTGAAAAGTTATTATATTTCTTGGTAAATTTACTGATTCATTGCGATGATGGCATGTTACAATTGCACAGGATGGCATTTTGGGAAAAAATGGTTATTTCTTCTAATATTCGTGCGTCTTGACTCGTCTCACAGAGCGTAAACTGGCAGCCAGTGTATGCTCGTTGAGCTTACATTTGTCGCACTTAAAAACGCGGCTTGCCCCATCTCCTGTATTGGGAAATCTTGATAGGTACGCTCCCGCCGCCCCTTAGAATATGTCAATTTGACAAAGAGTCTTCTCTCTTAAATTTTTTCAAATACGTTTTCACAATCGACTACAATGAATTTAAAAGGCGTAAAAGACGGCATTATATTAGGTGAAAATTATACAGTTTTTTATTTCGCCCATTTTGCGTCCTTTCAAGACGAAAAAAACAGCATCGTGATAGATGAAACAGCGAGACAGAAGCATGGCGAAAACTTTTTGGTTGTATTCAATGATGTGAAAAGAAAAGATTTGTGATATGCTCACAAAACAACCGAAGAAAGTGTTCCGAACGCAGTGACAGCACACATACACATATTTCAAATGAGCGTACATTTACCTAAACATATACCTAGAAACTGTATACTCTTTGGCGATTCGTTTTTGAGGCACGGCTGGCGTATATACAGAATATCATCCACCATTGTAAATGTGAAAGTATCTCTGTCTGTCTGTCTGTTTGTTACGCTTTCACGCCTAAACGGCTGAACGGATTTTATTGAAACTTGGTATGTTGATAGAAGTTGGCCTAGAATAGGTTTGAGTGATGGCCGATGGGGCGGAAAGGTTCTCGAGTGGCGTCCACGTAACGGAAAGCGAAGCGTAGGCCGACTCCTAACCAGATGGACGGATGATCTGGTTAAGGTGGCGGGTAGCAGATGGATGTCAACTGCAAGGGATCGGTCCGCGTGGAAATCATTAGGGGAGGCCTTCGTTCAGCAGTGGTGGCTGTAATGATGATGATGAGGTTTGAGGCTATTTTTTGTCCCGTTTTTACCCCCCACTTCCCTATAATGGGGGTTGGAAGTTTGTATGGAACATTCCGCAATTTTTGTAGTACGACGCTGAAATTTGGTATGCAGACTATTTGTCAGACTCGAAAAAATATGGCATAATTTTTTTTTCTAAAATTAACCCCCAATCCCTTCAAATAGGGGAGGAAGTATCAATTCCGATGTTTCGCAGTTTTAAGGTAGATTTTATTGAAACTTGGTATGTTGATAGAAGGTAACCTGAAATAGGTTTTAGGCTACTTTTTTCCCGTTTTCACCCCCCACTTCCCTAAAATAGGAGTTGGAAGTTTGTATGGAACATTCCGCAAACTTTGTAATACGACGCTGAAATTTGGTATGCGGACTATTTGTCAAAAATGAAAAAATATGTCATAATTATTTATTTTAAAGTCCACCCCTAAACCCTTCCAATAGGGGAGGAAGTATCATATCCAATTTTTCGCAGTTTCTAAGGTAGATTTTATTGAAACTTGGTATGTTGATAGAAGGTAACCTAGAATAGGTTTTAGGCTACTTTTTGTCCCGTTTTAATCCCCCACTTTCCTAAAATGGGGGTTGGAAGTTTGTATGGAACATTCCGCAATTTTGTAGTATGATGCTGAAATTTGGTATGCGCACTATTTGTCAGAAACGAAAAAATATGGCATAATTTTTTTTTCATATATCCACCCCCAAGCCCATCAAATAGGGGAAGTATCATATCTGAATTTCCGCAGTTTTTAAGGTAGAAAGCTAAAAAATGGTATGAGGGCTGTAAGTCACAAACAATAAATCTTTCATTTTTCTTTTTTCGGAAATCGGCCCAAAAGCCCTAAAAGAGGGGGAAGGGGGGAGGGATATTATACCATATATATGTTTTTTTATCGGAAATGGACTACTAAACCTTTTAAGTTGGGAGGGGGGGGGGGAATTGACCCCTAAAACCTTTAAAATTTAGGATCCTTTGTATAGTGATATGTATATAAGAGCGTCGGTGGCTCAGTGGTGTGGACTGTCGCTTTCCTACCGGGAGGGCTGAGGTTCAAATCCCGACACGTACCAATGTATTTTCGAAAATATATGTACGTTATCCGACGCTCTTACGGTGAAGGAAAACATCGTGAGGAAGCCTTCATCGCACTGCGAAGAGATTCGAAGGTTGTGTGTGAAGTCCAATCCGCACTGGGCCGCGTGGACGACTAAGGCCTAATCACCCTATACGGGTAGGCTCGTGCCCCTCGGTGGGGACGTTTAATGAGCTGATGATGATGTAAAGTGGAGCCATGTTATCCCGACTTTAACGCAAGCGAAGCCGCGGGCAAAAGCTAGTTGGTTATATTTTCAACCATGAAAAAGGGCTAGATAAATTGTAAACAAGCAGTTTATCTACAGTAAAAGTGCTAGATCAAGCCCTCAAAAAGTCTAAGGTGGCAACACTGACTGGAAAATGACAAATCTTACTCAATAGTGACGTCAGCCAAAGCAATCGTGTTCGTGACGTAACAAGCTCCAGCTTCAGTGATGGCGGGCAGCCATTTTGTGGACACTCCATGAGACCACGTCGCTTTGACAGCGAGGTCTGGCATCACCTGTAAATAATAATAATAATTAATTTATTCATAAACATAGGTACATGTGTTATTTCTCATAAGATTGAATCTCTATAATGGCGCGCACAGAGGTCTTGATCGTCGCAAGGAGAAACGTTCATCATTCCGCGTCGATAGAACCGTGTTCAGAACCTTTTCCAAAATAGTTCATGTCGCAAATTATATTTACGTCCGCGAACTATATATGTCGTGAACTATAATTACGTCCGCGAACTTTGCCAACAAAACTATGTTCAAATTAGTAGAGAAAAATGGCGATTAAGTGGGAATCGTTTAAATGTTGGCGATTTTCCGGGTTATCTGCACGCGCAGGGTATGCACTACTTATTTGCATATTTGGAGTACGCCACTGATAACTGTAAAAGCTCGAACTACGGTAAATCTTAAAATTAACACTTGAATCATAAGATTTACTTTTGTATTTAATTTTTCACAATATAATGAAATAACATAGACATTGCGTCGGTGGCGCAATGGTGTTGACTGTTGCCTTCCTACCGGGAGGGCGTAGGTTCCAATCCCACCAATGTGTTTTCGAATTTATTTGTACGTTATCCGTCGCGCTTACGGTGAAGGAAAACATCGTGAGGAAACGGGCGCACGCCTGCGAAGAGATTCAAAGGTTGTGCGTGAAGTCGGGCAATCCGCACTGGGCACGCGTGGACGGCTAAGGCTACACCCTATACGGGTAGGCTCGTGCCCCTCGGTGGGGACGTTTAATGAGCTGATGATGATGATATATAACATAGACATTAAGTTAGTGGCGCAATAGTGTAGACTGTCGCCTTCCTACCGGGAGGGCAAAGGTGCAAATCCCGCCACGTACCAATGTGATTTCGAATTTTCGAAATCATATGTACGTTATCCGACGCTCTTACGGTGAATGAAAACGTCGCACGCCTGCGAAGAGATTCAGATGTTCTGCGCAACGGCGGATCCAGGGGGAGGGTCATGGGGGTCATGACCCCTCCTGAGCTATTTTTAAGTACTAAACTAACGTACATTTACAAAATACCTTATAAGTTCTTAACTTGACCAGTACTATGTGACCCCCTCCTGGCGCCTAACCTGGATCCGCCCTTGGTTGTGCGTGAAGTCGGGCAATCCGCACTGGGCCCGCGTGGACGACTACGGCCTATACACTCTTCACGGGTAGGCTCGTGCCCCTCAGTGGGGACGTTTAATGAGCTGATGATGATGAACATAAAACATAGACTCTAAAGTTCAAAAGAACTAACATCTCACCTCAAGAACTAGTTTATACAGATCCACGTGTAGACTCTTGTCGTCTTTGAACTCCTCATAGCCTTCCAAGTGGAACAGGTCCGAATTGGCCACTGTACTCACGAACCTCGCGTAGTAAGAGTACTTAGGATCAGTGGGTTCGATTCCAACGGCTGGATATCGCCTTGGGCAGCTTTCGCGGGTTGACACGGTCCTGGATTTTAATTGAAACGACATGATGTATAAACAATATAAAAAAATGACTTAGGAAAGCTATTAATTGTAAGTTTGTTAGTACTCTGTTTTTTATTTTTTCTGAATATTTTTAAGAGCGTCGGTGGCTCAGTGTTGTGGACTGTCGCCTTCCTACCGGGAGGGCTGAGGTTCAAATCCCGACACGTACCAATGTATTTTCGAATTTTCGAAAATATATGTACGTTATCCGACGCTCTTACGGTGAAGGAAAACATCGTGAGGAAACCTTCATGCACGCCTGCGAAGAGATTCGAAGGTTGTGTGTGAAGTCGTCCAATCCGCACTGGGCCCGCGTGGACGACTAAGGCCTAATCACCCTATACGGGTAGGCTCGTGCCCCTCGGTGGGGACGTTTAATGAGCTGATAATGATGATTTTTATAGCCTATTATATTTTTTAAAAAGTCCTGAAATCACGCTGTGTACACCGTCTCTGGGCTACAGTCCTGTCCAGTCAACTGTTTTATTTTAATGTGTTTCATGTAAAGACTGTATCCTGTTTGTGTACCATACATAAATAAATAAGAAAAGCGTATGCCGACCCCCATATTCTGCGCCAGTTACCGATTTTCTCATACAACCTCCACCAGCGACCTTCCGCAAGTCTTCGATCTAACGCGGGCTCGAGGGCGTCCTACGCTACGCTTGCCGAGACGCGGTCTCCACTCCAGAACTCGTCTGCTCCAACGGCCCGAGGTTCTGCGACATACGTGACCGGCCCACTGCCACTTCAACTTGCTGATACGGTGGGCTATGTCGGTAAGTTTAGTTTCAATAGGCCAAACCACTGAAGTGCTTTTTTTTCAAAGCATGAAAACTCATATTTTTAGTATTTTAATCGTTTTTTATTATATTTTTGTATATTTTTTTGACGTTCATAAGTGCTTTTTGTAAGCCTAATTTGAAATAAATGATTTTGACTTTCACTTTGACTTTCTTCGACTTGAAACAGGTACATAGGTATGATATGATTGATGAGAAAATCGGATGACGCAGAATATATGAGACCTATTTCCAGCAGTAGCTCATCAATCAGACCAACGGCGGCACATAAGAGCGTCGGTGGCTCATTGGTGTGGACCGCTGCCAGCTGATATGTAGGGTGCAGGTTCAAATCCCGCCATGTACCAATATCTTTGGAATTTTCGAAAGGAAGGTGAAGGAAAACGGGAGGAAACCTGCGCACGCCTACAAATAAATTCGAAGGTTTTGCATGAAGTCGGCTAATCCGCATTGGGCCGTGCCCCTCGGTGGGGATGTATAGTATTTTTTTTTAGTTTATTTATTGGACCACAAACAAGTTTGCAATATAGTTGCGATAGCAATTACAGAATTAAATGACTTGAATTATCTCAAACTCAGCATCGTTGGACACATATAAAGTACAAGAATATGAAAAATTGGGTGATTGGGTCTTGAGTGTAATGAGCTGATGATGATGATCTCCAGCAGTAGACTACGATAGGTTGAACAGAGAGAAGTCTAACCTCATCGCAGGTAGTTAGACCTGGTAAATTGTAGTGCCAGGTCCTGAAGTCTTTCTCCAGGGTGACGACAGTCGGATTCTCATTGTACCTCTGCAGTTGACCTAAAGACACCTCCACGGCGCCCCATATGGCCGCGCAGGTCGTGGCAAACCATAACACTCTGAAAAATGTCGAAAAGTCCAAGACGAGCCAAGCGTAGCGCAAGGGCACTACCTACCTTTGCTAGAACTGTTTCGCCGATTTTTGAACTCTCATAGAATTGGTTTCCGATGTACCGATAGTTCATATTCTCAGGATATGATGTCGATAATAAACTTATTAAACATACAAAGTTTCAATTGAATAGCTCTTATATTTAAGATTTTATTGATATCTAAATAATGCCGATTTCGTGAGTGTAAACTCACACAGATAAACATCAAAATATTTGACTACTTCCTGAAGTACTGGAAAGCTGAAATTTAGTTTGTTATCTTTTCGTTTAGTTAGTTTAGTGTACAACCAACAAAAAAAAACTTATGATTATCGCGCCTCATGAAATGTTTTTGAGGGTGTAAATATCCAGAGACGTTCACATAACGCCATCGCATCATTCGCTTGCCCTTATCCCATTACTTGGAATCGGCGCAGTAAGTCTTTTTCTTCTAATCTTTATCAGCTGTGTCATCCACACGAAGCCCCAACTCATATGCATTTCTCAATCCATCCGTCTTTTCTTTGGCCTTCCTCTGTTTTTGCAACCATGCACACAGTGCCGAATGAAGACAGCCCGGGGTCTGTAACATATTCTGTCAAGGGGCCCCTGGTTTTGTTTTAGGATACCTAGTTAAGGGTATTATTTAGCCGTTTATAAGGTAAAAATGTGGCCGTTTATATATGCAAATATATGATATATGGATTTTAATCAAAAATTTCTTAATTTTAGGATTTACCGTGAATTTTAGATATTTTTTACCTGGTGAAGCCTAAGCCATAAATATTCACGCTTAAGATTATTATATCAGCTACCGGCCAAAAAAAGTCCCGTCTCAATTGGTCCAGCCGTTTTAGAGATCACCCAGATCAAACAGCCACAGACAAACACTTTAAAAATTGTTATATTGGCATATGTATCGTATATTCAATATTACAGACACTCGAATTTTTTTTATATGTAATAATATACCGAAAAGATGTTAATTGTTAAGATATTTATTTAATTTATTATTTATACAAACCTCTCAACCCAATGCCGGTTATCTGCAGCGATATGGTTGAATCCGTGCATGCTGGTCTGCAAGCAGAAGTCTTGGCCGCATCTGGAATTTGAATTGTATATTAAATTTGAATAAAATTTGAAATTCAAGTCACTCGGCTATGGAATGAATTGCCTATGGATATTAGATCAGCTCCATCAAAGTTTTCTTTTAAGAAAACAGTTTGGTTATTTTTTCTTCAACGTAACTCGTCTTTCCTTCATATTATAAAATCTCACTGGTTATCCTACTCATGCTTTTTATTGCTTTGCATTTTTCATTTTACTTTTTATGATATTTATTATATATGTGTAATAGTAAAATATATATTATGTACTATGTAGTTATGTATTATATGTATTCATTTTAATATATATTTGTTTATGTTTATTTGTTATTTTTCTTTTCTCGCCGCACCATTTTTGTCTTTCTCTGCATATTCAAAGGTTAGCTGGTAGAGAATGTCACATGGCATTAAGTTCGCCTTTGTACATAATTTATGTGTGCAATAAAGATTAAATAAATAAATAAATAAATGCCGTAGTGCCTTACTAAGGTGTAATGAATTTACATTTATTATTTGCACTGCGAAACTGGCCAGCTTATGTATTTCCCGAAATACACAATCTAGGCGTCTTTAAGTCGAGAGTAAATAGGTTTTTTCTAGGTCAGCATGCTTCGTCCTAGACATCGTCTATGTTTAACACCAGACGGCGTAGACAAACAATGGCCTTCTTCTTCTTCCTCGTCGCCTCCACAACTTTCCTCCACTGGAAACGGTTGTCCGTCACCCTTCTCCAAACTAGGCCCAGGATCTCCCTGACATCATCGGACCATCGGGCGGGTGGTCTGCCTACACTTCTGCTGGCTATCCGGGGTGTCCAATCCAGAACTCGCTTACTCCGTCTTACATTAAGTAAATAATATAAACATATAAATAATTTTTCTTTTTAAAAGTTTACAGTAAGAGCGTCGGTGGCTCATTGGTGTGGCCTTCTGATCAGTTGATGCAGGTTCAAATCCTGCCATGTACCAATTACTTTTTGAATCCGGCGCTCTTACGGTGACGGAAACATTGTGAGGAAACCTGCGCACAACTGCGAAGAAATTCAAAGGTTATTTGTGAAGTCGGCCATCACGCACTGGGCCCGCGTGGACGACTACGGCACATCCTTTATGGGTAGGTTCGTGCCCCTTGATGGGGATATTTAATGAGCTGATGATGATAAAGGCTAACAACGCATTATAGCTTCTTCAGAGTTGCGAGTGTCCATGGTTGGCGGTTCCACTTACCATCAAATGAACTGTCTGGACGTGTACCTAGCCTTCCTATTAAATTACTACATTGTATAAAACAAAGTTGCTTTTTCTGTCCGTATGTGCGCTCAAATCTTTAAAACTACGCAACGGATTTTGATGCTGTTTTCTTAAATAGATAGAGTGATTGAAGAGGAAGTTTAATATGTATAATAGCACCCATTAAATAGTGGAAAAATACTGATATTTTTGAGGTTTACGGTAGTACTGGCCGACCGGGGCTGAGCGTGCCTATCATCAGCATTGCACATGTGCGAAGCCGGGGCGGGTCGCTAGTTAAATATAATAAAATCAAAATCATAGTACCTGATCGCCTTTCGCAGTAAGGCATTGCATTGTCTCCATGACATGTTAAAATTCGTCAATATTTAACAATAAATTAATCCTTAGGACATTTGTATAAAGAAGAAAATTTTCCGAATAATCAGACCTTAATATGTCAAATTCAATTTAATTCTGAATTACCTACGTCGTTACATATCCGCAATACGTTGTTACATTAAAATAAATGTGGCGTGACGTTATAATTATAATGCAGTAGTAATAAACGACTCGTAGCATGCTATAGTTACGAGTTCCAATACAAAAAACAAACGATAACTGTTTATTTAATTGCATACTAGTTGTGCCCCGTGGTATAGGATACGCTCCTGCAGTAAAACGTAGTCTCCCTAATTATTGTGTTTATCCAAAGACGCGTGGAACATTACTTTATTATTCTAAATAAAAAGTTTTTTCGTAAATGTCTCCACCCCAATTCAAAGTAGCATTAGTATCTCCATATTAGCTAGGTACACAGTCAGCGTCTATAATATGGGAGCACTTCATCATCATCAGCTCATTAAACGTCCCCACCGAGGGGCACGAGCCTACCCGTATAGGGTGATTAGGCCTTAGTCGTCCACGCGGGCCCAGTGCGGATTGGACGACTTCACACACAACCTACGAATCTCTTCGCAGGCGTGCATGAAGGTTTCCTCACGATGTTTTCCTTCACCGTAAGAGCGTCGGATAACGTACATATATTTTTCGAAAATTCGAAAATACATTGGTACGTGTCGGGATTTGAACCTCAGCCCTCCCGGTAGGAAGGCGACAGTCCGCACCACTGAGCCACCGACGCTCTATGGGAGCACTTAGGGTATCCAAATTAATAGACACAACCAAAAGGACAATAATATCGGTACAAAGTGTTTATATTGTTGTCAACATTCTAGTCGCTCAAAAATCGGAACGTTTTAAACGTCATATTAGGTACAAACAAAGCGCCAATAATATGGTTACAGTCATCGCGTCAATGTTATCGAAGCACCATGAGTGTTCATAAATGTCGAACACTTTTGAAAAATACACTTTACTGCTATAGGTTTTAAGTATTTTTTCACTGGTCAATGATAATAAAAATATATAATAAATTGCTCCCTTTGGCATTACAGAAAGTCATATTGCTGGTGAAATATCAAATATTGAGGTGACTATTCTAAATATATTAAATTTTATTTATCGATAGATAACCAATAGTTCTGAGAAGGTAAAGCATTTGTAAATGTTTGTTTCTAGATAAAGCTTCGCGTATGTCGCAGTGACTGACAAAATAAGACGTTTATAGAAGTGCCCGTATAAATAGATAAATTTATGACTAGGTGGAAGACTCGGTACTGAGTCGTCTAGGTAGGTACCACCGCAGTGCCAGATATCGACCTGTGAAATAGAAGTGTTTTCAACTTCTGTGTTTCGGAATGAGGGCACTGTAGCTATTAAAATTACTGGGTATAAGAGACCTAACATCTGTTGTCTGGGGTGTTGGACGCAGTGCGGCATTAATGGAGAATTATAGATGATTAGAATGTCGGTGGCTCATTATTTTGGACTGTTGCCCTACAATCTGTAGGGTGCAGGTTCAAATCCTACCACGTACCAAAGTGTTTTCGAATTTTCGAAATCATATGTCCGTCTCCGACGCTCTTACGGTAAAGGAAAACATCGTGAGGAAACCTGCAAAGAGATTCAAAGATGTGCGTGACGTCGGCTTTTCCGCATTGGGCCTCGTGGAGGACTACGGCCTATATACACCTGAGCTGTTATTGGTGAAAACTGTTTATCAGTTGTTGGTCTTACTTAATGCCGCTTTGTCATGGTCAGGCGTATCGCTTACAATCAGGTGAGCGTCCTGACCGTCCTGTACACTTTGTGACATAAAAAATATCGACGAACACAACGCTAGCTAGTCTTATTTAACACCACATATGTCGCGTACTCATATTGGTTTTGATTAGATTTACACTTGTCTAAAACAAATTTCTTCTTGGACATTTCGTATAAAGTCCGAATCTTAAAAGTCACGGTGACATTTGTATATCTTACTAGCTTAGTAACCGGATGTTAGGTATGTCATATAAAATATATACATTACTAATTTAAAGGCAGTGTCACAGTAATCTAAACTTTACGTCACTGTTTATAAGGTATTTTTTCTTGTTAGCATTGTATAAATAAAAAATTATTTTGAGCTTAGTGGAAACAGGAACTGAAACATTTTGAAATGACTAGACTAGCATCATGGTGTCTTCATGACCAAGGCTCATACTGAGTAGAATGCCATTTCTTTGTCTCAAGATTTAAGTTTATGAAAACTATTTTATTCTGCCACAGAAATAAACAATTCTTCCCCTTTCTTGAATGAAGACCACGTCTTGGCAATGCGTAGGTCTTACAGTTTATTTTATATTACCTACTTTAAAAATGGATGAAAGAACGTTCAGATGTGTTTTTCTCCGTATCATATCTGATTTCCTTCCAAATGAAGGAAATGAGTGTTAGGTTATGACTCAACTGCCTATCATATAATGGAAATCGATACGATTTTCGCAGAATTCTGAATTGTTTCTCAATAGCCCTGGAATGACGCCAAAAGAAAGAATAAAGTTCTCCAATTATTAAAAATTACTTAGCCTTACCTATATAGAACATACTCGTACTAAGTTATAAATGGGATATTCTAAATATCCATTTTAGATGCTTTTTTAAATATATTAAGATTTAATTTAATGTGAAATTGATAATCTCGTATTAAATGAGAGCTACTATCTATTTTTATCGTTTAAAGAAGCATCAACTTTCATGATATATAACATTTTTAAAATAAAATTATTTCTGGCATTTATTTTGGAATTTACAACAAACAAAAATGTAATATTGTTTCATATAAGTTTTGCAACACAATATGTAAGAGAAATATTTGTTAAATTAGTCAGATTAACGTTACAAAGCACCGGGATATACCGTCATATTCAGCATGAATAATCCACGCCCTAGAATCGTACCTTGCGGCACACCATCGCAAACCACTGACGCACGCTTATCTCTTATCAGGGACCGTTATATCACCCACCTTTACACTGAATTTCGAAATGCAGATAAGATACGCGATACAATATCAATTGGATATATTTTTTAAAAGCGTCTGGTTAAAGGGATATCTTGTCGAAAGCCTAACCCTATTCCGGATTGGCGAGGTTTCGCGCGGGTTGTGTGGTTTGCGTGAGATTAATGTAGATTTTGAGTGTTGCAAAGTGACAAGATGGGATACAAGGAGCTGTTTTTTGTTTTATTTGCGGTTGGATACTCGGGTGCTCAGATAAGTAAGCTATTTAAATATTAAAAACAATACTTAGTGTCGATTTAATGACTCACACCATGTTCAAACAAAACTAATTTTTAACGATATAGTAAATAATATGTTTTAATAACAATTCAAATCCCTATTTCAACAGTAGTGAAAATTTAATCGTTATACAAATATGTTTAGCGGTAATGAGATTAAACATTTTAAGATTATGTAATTCATAGGCGTGGTCGATTGTGAGTTCAATTTGTCATATTTTTTTGGTATAGTCTCACGTGGTTTTAGCATAAAATAAAAAAATATTTTTAGTGTTTTTACAATATCTCTTATAATTAGATATTAATTTGAATAACTTAAACTTGCAGTAACGCTATAAAATTATAATTGATACGAATACCGGCAAAAGCGTTGACGTCATTCTCTCTAATAGTAACGTTGATAATTATGATGATAGATTTAAAAATAATATTATCGCTATCTCCTTCGTCTATTGGTTTGAGTGTTGAGTTTGGATTGCAGAGTTTTAATATAATTGTTATATATATAATATTATATATATAATATAGGTAAGTATATATAATATATTTATATATATATTATATTATATAATATTATATATATATATATCTATATATTATTATATATATATTATATATATAATATTTATTATAATATATAATATTATATATATATATAGGTATATTGATCAACGTACACAGGATTTTGTAAAGTAAAAAATGCATGCGTTAGTTTGCCTAGGTTTTTAAGTTGACTCACTTTAAACTGTATTATGCTTGATTTATGTTAAAATATTCCATTATTGACGAAATTGCTTGTATAAAAAACTATTTTATTAAATAAAAATCACTAATTTGTACCAAAATAACCTAATCATTGGTTCTCACTGCATACGCATTTATTCAAAATATTTAAGTAACTTTCTATGTTAACTAGATCGCGGGCAGAAACTATACAGTTTATTTAATTTTAGAATAAAAAACGATGAAAATATTAATCAGTGAAAAGGGTCAAATAGCAATTATTTTCTAATGTGTCTTCTATACGTACAAGTAAGTGAAATATTTTTGCATTTTCACTTAAAACTAGCTATAAATAGGACAAGGTCTACAGAAAAGTAGAAAAAGATTTGAGACAGTGCTTAACTGTAAAAATATACATTCATAAGACACTAAGATATTTTATATCAAGACATGCAATTCGATAAGATTAGGTGTTGTTAGTTGACAATATGTATTGAATCATTTGCTAAAATACACTAAAGCCATAGAAATAAATGTATGTGTCTATCTTCAATTTTCTCGCGACGGATGTCGTGGAAAAACAATAGAAGATCTGTTACTTGTGGGGACAGTTGGTGGAGATCCAGCGAGACATTGACATTGAGTTGTAGTGGCAGTGGGCTGGTCACGTATTTCGCAGAATCGATGGCTGTTGGAGCAGACGAGTGTGGAGTGGAGACCGCGTTTCGGCAAGCGTAGCGTAGGACGCCCTCCGGCCCGATGAACCGACGACTTGCCAAAATCAATAAGGAATCAAGCAAATAGTTCATCTCGAAACTAATACCTACACTACCTTACCTAGTGCTGTTAGTCCCTTGCATAGAATGGAAGAAATGTTTAATAATATGGCGGAATACAATAACTTCTTTAAACTTAAATCTCACAACAACACCTTCTTCTACAATCCCATAGTACGCATGTGTCGCCTTTACAATGATCTGGTCCGTGATCATCCTGTTGTTGACATTTTTATTGGAAGGCCTAATGTATTTAGACAAAGCATTTTGTCAATCTTAACTTAATTTTTTATTTTTGTGTAAGAACTAAACTTCTTTTGTAAAATTGTTAACTGCCTAGTTAGGACGCAATGTATTGAGGTTATATTTAGCTCCTAAATTCAGTAACGTAATTTGGCTTTTTGGATTGACTGTAACCTGTTTTTGTGTCTTATTAAAATAAATAAATAAATCTATAGACAGAAAAGGTATATCACTCAGCATCAGCTATGGTTATGGAGACAACATGAAGGCTTCTGTGGCAATAATTGTAAGCATAATAAAGTTTTAAGTGAGTTATCTAGGCATACTGACGTATGTATATTGTACTTAACGAAGTCCTGTGTAGGTACCTACTGTTGATATACATTCATGAATTATGGCGGCTGATAAAGCTAAAGCTTCGAAATACAGATACAAATTATTAAATGATTTTGTCCCATTCAATTCGAAATGACTTTGTAAAGTACAAATCTGAACAATATTATTAAAACATTTTCACGGTTTTCGGTGCTCTGCACAGCGCAAATTCTCGAGATACGAAATATCCGATTTTGAAACATTATTTATCAAAGACTTCTAAAGTTTATTTAGTCTTTGTTCTTCATCCGCTTCTTTACGCTTTATCTCGATCATACGAGTAAGTATAGTATATATGTATTTTTTTTTATTTGATTTTTCCTGCGGCTTAGCTTACGCTGTAGTCTTTTCATCTATTTAAAGCTTCCTATCTTAATAAGTTCTATGGCGAGAGCTATGTTAGGTGTTTCCCTACGTAATAAGATCGGGAATAAGGACATCTGTAGATAAACTAGAGTGATTAAACACAGCTCACAAGATTAGCAAGTTGAAGAGGCAGTGGGCAGGGCACATAGTGCATAGAACCGATGGCGATAGGGAAAGGTTCTCGAGTGGCGTCCGGGTAGCTGAAAGTTGAAAGATGGTTGTGCGTGGACTACGGCTTATACACCCTTTACAGGTAGGATCGAGCCCCTTGGTTGGCATTATTTAAGCTGATGATGATGATGACATTTGCAGGTCGAGTATGCGTGCCGTCATCTGACGCTGTCCGTTGCCAGAATCTCGACAAAGATGGCAGCCAAGTGTCATGTGAAAGTGTGGCTACACGGTAAGACCTTCAAACTGTTTAAGCTTTAAACCGCTAGTATACCCAGCATCACAAAAAAATTACGTGTGCATGTAAAACGCCTCTCTACACAGCACACTCATGAGAAGATTGTGGCGTAACCAACGACGCGGGCCCAATACGAATTGGTGGGTGTAAAAGACTACTATCCTGCATTCGATATATGCAAATAAGCAGTGCGTCCAGACAACCTGGAAAATCGCCAACATATTAAATGATTCCTACTTATTCGCCCATTTTCCTCTACAGATTTAAACCATAGGCGATCTGTTGCAATCAACTGCACTAAATTTGCCAATAATGAAAATGATTTATTGTTTATGCGATTAGCGTCACTCGCATACCCTACTCATAATCTCTGTGCACGCCACTGCTACCCTGAGATTGTATTTCCGAAGTATAGAATCGTTTTTTGTTTCGGACGATCAGGTGATTCAGCCTGCAATATCCTTAATTTACTAGGAAAATTGCAATAAACCAACACTCTTTTTTTTCGAACTGAATACTGTTGTTGGCCGCTGGCCTTTACAGCTTCACACACACACATTTACACAACGAGCCTAAGGGTGTCCCAGAGTGGGACTCGAATCTCGGCTTAGGGCGTTGCAGGGGGAGACCGGGCTCGGTAGCCTAACATTTTTCTATTTATTTAATTCTGATGGGCTAGCTCTTGAGCACAGACTATCCTAGAGGAAGATATGTGCTCTAAGATGGAGCGAGCTTGCCTAATCAGCCTAATCGCTCGTTTTTTGAATGCATGGTTGTATCTTCTTTCTCAACAGGCCAAACCACTGAAGCGCTTCTTTTTCAAAGCATCAAAATTCATATTTTTCGTTTTAATTGTATTTTTGTATATTTATTGACGTTCATAAGTGCTTTTTGTAAGCCTAATTTGAAATATATGGATTTGACTTTTATGTGGCCGGAAACGTAACTGTTTGGGGAGAACCCCACGGCAGAGCAGTAAACGTAATAATTTTCCAGAGTGGAGTGCGCAGCCAAATTGGCGCGTGGAGCAGCTCACGTGGGGGTGTTCACGGAGGAAGAGGTGTTGCTACTAGGCCAACTGCCGAATAACAATGACTACAGAGTAATTGCCTCGATTCGGGATGTCAACAGACAAGGTAGATTTTCATTATTTTTAAGTTCGGTGGCTCAATGGTGTGGACTGTCGCCTTCCTACCGGGAGAGCTGAGGTTCAAATCCCGACATGTACCAATGTATTTTCGAATTTTTGAAAAATATATGTACGTTATCCGACGCTCTTACGGTGAAGGAAAACATCGTGAGGAAACCTTCATGCACGCCTGCGAAGAGATTCGAAGGTTGTGTGTGAAGTCGTCCAATCCGCACTGGGCCCGCGTGGACGACTAAGGCCTAATCACCCTATACGGGTAGGCTCGTGCCCCTCGGTGGGGACGTTTAATGAGCTGATGATGATGAAGTTTTGAACAGTGGTATAAATAATCTATACATAAATAATATATTACATATATAAACAAAATTGGAGTGTCTATTTGTAATAATGAAATAGCAATTTTTTTCTTCATTCTATATGCATATGCCAAAATAACATATTTTAAATTGTTGGTCTGTCTATTTGTTCTGGGTAATCGCTGAAACGGCTGGATGGATTAGGACGGGAGGTAGCTGATGTAATAAGGAAAAATATAGGATACTTAACGAAGCTATTTTAAGTTATGTTTTACTGCGAAGAATATCTTATATCGCAAGTAATACCGCGGGAAACAGTTAGTATAATATCCACGGACATTCACGCAGAGCCATCTTGTCCCTAACTAAGCATCAGCCTGTGAAGTCGCTTTGTCTGTCTGTTCCCTCCTCTCTCTTCAACCTTGCAGTACTCTGCAGTATTTGTTTCCCCTATTTCGTATTTTAAAAAAAGTACATAATACTTATTTGTACCCATTCTATAAATAAATAATAATAAAGATTTACTGAACTAAACAACAGATAAAATACACGGATAAATTGTAAATACGAAGATATTATACATATAAAACGCCCAGACCAATACAAACAGACATGTTCAGGCAAACAAATGATTGTACTGCTCGGTGATCGAACCTGGAACCCTTATTATGCTTGGAAAATATAATTGTAGAGAGCAACCGTAATCACTAGACCTATATCTAGTAAAGCATAGACAAATCGAGGATTATAATCATAAATGGCAATTGAACTTTCAGAGGAGTTTGAATTCGAAGCTGTGGCGGTGGTGCCAAACAACCATACCAATGGGTTTGAGGGTCTTCGCGGTGGACGGTACTGTCATCCAGGGCTTGGAGCAGCCGATATCCGCTGGTCACCACGAGTGCTGAAGGCTTTGGAAGTTGCGGTGTGTATTTTTCATCTAAACTTACTTTGGGGGAAAGATATTTCTTGATACTTGTCCGGAGAACAATAATTTGCAAGTATCAACAATTTTTTGAGCGTCGGTGGATCAATTGTGTGGTACCAATATGTTTCCGAATTTTCGAAATTATGTACGTTATCCGATGAAGGAAAACATCGTATGGAAACCTGCGCACGCCTGCGAAGAAATTCAAAGTTGTGCGTGAAGTCGGAAAATCCGCACTGGGCCCGCGTGGACGACTAATGTCTATACACCTACGTACGGGTAGGCTCGTGCCCCTCGGTGGGGACGTTTGATGAGCCTGATGATGATGATGATAAGTATTTTTTTAAGAGAAAATCTATATCAACGTCATTCGTCTTACTCAAGACACCGATCGCGACATCTCGAAAAATTATAAATTGGTTTGTGTACGCTTTAAATAGAACTTCACAAGTTCTGCATCGATAGTGCTGAAATCTTAGCATAGTGCAAAGTGTAAAAGTAAAAAAAATAACCAGTGAATCCTAGAAAAGAGTGATGTTTTTATTTAATGTACAAGGCGAAAGGCAAAATAAAGTTAAATTTGCTCAACCGTGTTTTAAATCTTTTAAGAAAAAGAATGTCTTCGTGATGAGTATAGTGAACTGAAATAATGGACGCATAATAACAGAGGTAGCGGTAGCATGATAAGAGCGTCGGTGGCTCAATGGTGTGGACTGTCGCCTTCCTACCGGGAGGGCTGTGGTTCAAATACCGACACGTACCAATGTATTTTCGAATTTCGAAAATATATGTACGTTATCCGACGCTCATACGGTGAAGGAAAACATCGTGAGGAAACCTTCATGCACGCCTGCGAAGAGATTCTAAGGTTGCGTGTGAAGTCGTCCAATCCGCACTGGGCCCGCGTGGACGATTAAGGCCTAATCACCCTATACGGGTAGGCTCGTGCCCCTCGGTGGGGACGTTTAATGAGCTGATGATGATAGGCATATTTTAATTATTTAAAACTTTCTTAACGGCAGGCTGCCCGTACTAACCAATGCGAAGGTGACTCCGGAAGCAGCACTGCTGAGGAGCTGGAAGTACGGGCGCTGAACAACTTCTTCTCGGCCGCTTGCAGACCCGGACCGTGGAGTTCTAATTCAACAGTCGATGCTAGTCTAAGTAAGTCATATAAATAATTTGAATTATAAATTATAAATATTTTTTAAGAAATTCACCCCCTAAAATTGGGTAAAACAGGGCAAAGTTTATATTAAAACTTTGTTTGAAGTTAGTCGAATGAAATTAAGTTCTTCATTGAAAGTCATCAAACATATGTGTGATATTGTTTTGAAAATTATACTTTAGGTGGTTGGAACTTGTATGATAATTTTATTTTTTCAAGTAAGAGACTTGAAAATACAATGTATGTTTAGAAATTAGATTAATGATTAGATAGAGAATCTTTACGTAGATGGTATGAAGTTTTACTATAAATTATGAATCTAAAAATTATCTGCAGCTGCCATCACGCGTACACATCATCGAGCCGCTTGTGAGTTATACTTTTTTGAGAACAGACGTATCTTCACAATTACAGAAAGCCGGTACCCCAACCTATGTGCCATGTGTACCGCTCCAGGCGTATGCGCCGGTTACAGCACAGAAGGTTCAGTAAACATTGCCGGTGTCCAGAACTCTAACAGGCATATACAAGCGCTCGAATGCTTGAGACTCAACGGCACCGTCGCCTACGCAGCGTGGACTCACGTCAGGGACTACTTCAGGGTAATGTGTTTGGACCACTTTTATTTATGGTTTTGGTTTATTTTTTAACTTGCTTTAGCATATACTAGCGCTTCAATGCATGAAAATCAACGGCACTATTGCCTAAGTTGCGTGACATTACGTTAGGGATTACTTCAGGGTAATGTGCTAGGACCACTCGTGTTGTTTTGGTTTATTTATTTTACTTGATTTAGCATACAAGCGCTTGAATGCTTGAAACTTAATGGCAACGTCGCCTATGTTACGTGGACTTACGTCAGGGATTACTTCAGGGGAATGTGCTGGGACCACTTCTGTTAATGGTTTTGGTTTTTTATTGAACTTGCCATACACGAGAACTTGATATATTTTGTCGTTGAGCGTCTGGCAGATATATAACTAGAAATATTCATCGAAAGTCTAAATACAGAGAAGAATAGACATTCATCAAAAAATTGTCTATTCTGTTTTAATAATTGAATATTTCCTACCAGATCCGTGCCCCCGATGCTGCGGAACGCTTCTCTTTGCTCTGCGAGAATGGGACTCTTGCCGCGCTCACTCCAGAGGTGCTGAGTGGTCCGACTTCACCATGCTCGATGGTCAGGCAGCCTTGGAGCGCGATTGTGTCTACTGCGTTAGTGATTTAAACTATTTACTATCATTTGATAAACTGTATGGCGTTGAATAATTATAATGGCTTTGACACCATTTCGGTTCCGGTTCGATTCCTTGGCCCTAGGCAGTACAAAAATGTATGTACATGGACTGGGTGTTTGTATGTATTTATTTAATTAAGTACAATATAAATAAAAGTCAGTATTTTTATCAGAGCGTGAACATATTTAAATAAAAGTCATTATTTTTATCAGAGCGTGAGTGGCGCATTGGTATGAACCTTCCACACTAATGACCCACCGACGAAAAATAATTTGTTTGGTACGAATTTTGAAACTGTATTATTAACCGACTTTTTCATAATTTTGTCATCGGTGCCAATACAAGTGCCAACAAACCTTTGATCTTTATAATGTATGAAAGTAGGATAAAAAGATAAATCCATACAGAGTTCTTGATTTACATGGCACCGACTTCATAATTAAGAAAGTTTTTTTTTCATTTAGTATGAAGTCGGTATTTTTTTGTTACAAAATATTTTTTAATAATAAACTTTGACGCAGGGCAACCGCTGAATCTGTAGCAGCCAACCTTCGAGCGTGGTGGCCTCAGGGCTCCGACCCGGCGCCAGTTTTGGCAGTCCAACCTCTTCAGCGTGCTGGCCGGGCAGGAAACGCCAGGGTGTTTTTCAGGAATCCCCATCAGCCCATTGAACTATACCTAGAGTGTGAGTTTTGTATTTACTAATATCAAATATCTGAGCGTCGGTGGCTTAGTGGTGTGGACTGTTGTCTTTCGATCGGGAGGGCGCAGGTTCAAATCCCGCCACGTACCAATGTGATTTCGAATTTCGAAATAATATGTACGTTATCCGACGCTCTACGGTGAAGAAAAACATCGTGAGAAACCTGTGCACGCCTGCGTAGGAATCAAAGGTTTGTGCGTGAAGTCAACCAACCTGCACTGGGCCGCGTGGACGACTAAAGTAGGGACTTTAATGCGATGATGGTGATGGTTGTCTGGAAGAAATCGCTTCTAGCTATAGACGACAAAATTTCATTCTGTTTTAAATTCTGTGATTTAATTTGACTTGTATGTAGATTATAGAGATTATTAATTGTGTGTGCAATAAATAATTTTATCTACTATTATTTTATTACTATCTAATCATTATTTTACATGTTTCTAAATCCCCAGTCCGTACGGTACCAAGCATCGACTCCACGTCTCCTGCCAACCAGCTCGCCGTTGGTGCACAGTCTCGCTGCCGAGCAGAACAAGTGCATTGGGTTCGTCAGGCCGCTTACTCGTTAGGCTGCAGCCGGCTATCTCCTGTCAGCAGAGAGCTAACGCTTCGAATGCTTCAACGACATCATGGAGCAGCGAGTGGACTTCTTCTCGGTGGACTCGCACTACGGTTATTTGCGAGACAGTAAGTATAAGAATAATAACTTATAGATTTGCACAGAAGAAAGAGACACCGATGCACCTTCACGCAACTGTGGTCCTCTACAAAAGAAGGGACTTTATTTGGATAAGGATTATTATCATATTTATGCAAACACCTTCGCAAATAATGCATTATTTAGAAAAAATATGTTATAGGGTGCTAACCTTAAAAGATAGACATATGCTGTCGCGGACTTTTTTGTAGAGCTTTAAAAGGTGAACAATACTCTCATACATGACTTTTGCGAAACTTAACCGTTTACTCAGCGTACGCTCCAAGTATGAAAAAATACCCCCGATTTTGAAACATTCTTCATTGCTGCTCCGCTTCTATTACCGCCTATACTTCCTTGATAAATAAGCTATCTAACACTGAATTTTTTTTTAAAATCGAACCAGTAGTTACTGAGATTAGCGCGTTCAAACAAACTCTTCAGCTTTATAATAATAGATTTATATTGTTTTAATGAACATTATTTTTAACCTTTATCCCCAGACACTACAGCTGGCTCCAGTGAAACTGGTACAGAACGTGCGCGTGCGGCGTGCTGTACAGTGGCTGCACTTATAAAGAAAGCGCGCGGGAGAACATCACTCGACTCGGTAACCTAAGAGTTCAGTCGCTTGCTTCCCGGAGTACGGTGGCATTGGTGAGTAATATTTTGATTGCCAGTTAGTTTTGGAGCGTCGGTGGCTCAATGGACTGTTGCCCTCCTACCGGGAGGTCTGAGGTTCAAATCGTGCGCAGGTTTCCTCACGATATTTTCCTTCACCGCAAGATCGTCGGATAACATAATTTTCAAAAATTCGAAAACACATTGTTACGCGGTGGGATTTGAATCTCAGCCCTCCCGATGGGAAGGCAACAATCCAAATTGAGCCACTGACGCTCTACGTGATTCCTACCAGTAATCATTCAAAATTGTGAAAAAAATTTTAAACGAAACATCTAAAAATAATTTTGAAGTATTATTATGTAAATATTATTTGTCTTTCAGCATACGTGGCCTTCATCAGGAACGCCCAGCAGAAAGACGTGATCAGTTCTTCAGAGTGTAACTATGCCCGCGCCGCTGGGGAGTTCTTCGGAGGCGCTTGCGCCCCAGGAGCCACCTTCTCATCGCACTCCATCTCGGAGAATTCGGTATAAATATAAATAAATATAAATATCCACTGACAATCACACAGCGCCATCTAGCCCCCGAGTTAAGCGTGAAGCCTGTATTACGGGTACTAAACAACGGATAAACATACTTATATCCTTTTTTGTTATACATAGAAAACACCCAGAATTACAACATGTTCATGCACACAAATGTTTGTACTGTAATGATCACCCGGAACCCTTAGCGTTGCAGTCGACGTCTCAACCGCAACACCAAAAGGGTCGTCAAATATGGATATGTTTCGTGTTTTGTTATTTACTAACAGTCCGCGAGTGTTGCCGCTCGATAGTCGACTATTAATAGTCCACCGATGGTTGGATAAGGGAGCGTTCAAGTAATACGTAACGCAATTTGGGGGGAGGGTCTCGTAAAACGTTACGATGCGTTACAGGGGCGGAGAGGGGCTTCCTTGCAACACGTTACGTAACATTGTTTTATTTTTAAATAAAAAATTAGGGAATTAAAGCTCCAAATTGGCAACCCCTTTCATTTACGTTTTACAGGGAATCCCTTGATTGTATTAGTCTGATCGTCATTGTTGTTCTCGCCAGTTGGCAAACCTTTTTTATATACTTTTTTGCGACTTTAGAGTAAAAATGGTCACTTGAATGTTACGTAACGTTTCGAGAGTGTGGGGGGGGGGGGAGTACCGAAAAACGTTACTTCAAACAATTGCGTTACGTAATAATTGAACGCTCCCTAAAAGCAATAGTATCTATCGGCCCCCTTTTGAGGGGAAATTAGAGTTCAGAGGGGAAGAAAAAGCTGACAGATATGAAAAGGGTGTAACCGTATTCAAGGAACAGTGCAGGTGGCCTATACCTACCCTCGTTTCTATTACATTTAAGGTCATAAATACTATTCTTGGCTAAAATGTGTATGCTGATTGCATAAACTGTCTTGGAATTGGAGGTGAGTATACAGCCCCATTCGAAAAATATATGTACGTTATCCGACGCTCTTACGGTGAAGGAAAACATCGTGAGGAAACCTTCATGCACGCCTGCGAAGAGATTCAAAGGTTGTGTGTGAAGTCGTCCAATCCGCACTGGGCCCGCGTGGACGACTACGGCCTAATCACCCTATACGGGTAGGCTCGTGCCCCTCGGTGGGGACGTTTAATGAGCTGATGATGATGATACAGCCCCAAGTTTTATATATTTCTGATGAGGCTATAAACAAAATATGAACATTTATAACAACTATATTTTAATCATGCTTAGTCTTTTTTAGAACGAGCCTCTGGTTTTACTATAGTTTCCCCCCCCCCCCCCACAGGGCTATTACTAATGCCAAAATTAAAAACTAAAGCAGGAAAAGAAATTTTTTTATACTATAACAGGCAAACGAGCAAACGGCTCATCTGATGGTAAATGTCACCGCCGCCCATGTACATTTGCAATACCAGAGGGCACTGAAATGCGTTGCCGGCCTTTCAGCAGGGAATACGCTCTTTTTTGAAGTCGCCGGGTCGTATCGCTCAGGAAATATCTCTGGCAAACTATTCCAATTTCCGTCGTTCGTGGCAAGAAATTACGATAAAAACGCACTGTCGAGGACTTCCATTCATCTAGGTGGTGAGGATGAAATTTTGAGTTTTGCCTCGAAGTGCGGTGGTGAAATGTAGCAGCCGGAACGAGTTCGAATAATTCCTCAGAACACTCCCCATGATATACGCGGTAGAAGATGCAGAGCGAGGCCACATCTCTACGCAAACCTAAAGCATCGAGCCGATCGGAAATAACCGGATCGTTGACGATCCGAGCTAGCGCGTCTTTGAATGCGGTCAAATGGAAGAAGCTGGTAATGAGGCGCACCTGCCCAAAGGTGGGAGCAAATTGAGGAGGAAAAAAGTATCGGGAAAGGGAAATCAGAATTGAGACGTGGGGAAAAGAAATTATTAAAGTGGAAACACTGATTGGTACACTGCAATACTTTCGGTAGTACCGTAGCTCAATTAGACATATTTATCGATAGTATCCGTTTTGTTAATGACACCAACTTTCGATAGTCAACCTTTTATCGACAGTCGGTGTATTTCAATTAAGCCGATACGATCGTATCGATACTATCGATAGTCATATCTATATTGAGCTACGTTACTATCGATAGTAATGCATTGTATTAATACTATTGCGTTAAACTAAGCTGTTGATAGTGAAATGAAATGAAATGAAAGTGTTTATTCAGTTTAGGTCCTTAAATAACATTTATAAATGTCAAATGAAGCTACTTACAGATATATAAGTGATTTTCGAGGTCAAATATCGATAGTCCAACTATTGATTTTTCGGCAACACTAGTCCGCGGTATTTGACGACCCAATTGGTGTTGAAGTTGAGACGACGACTGCAACCAATGGTTCCGGATCGGTGAGTACAAACATTTGTGAGCATGAATATGTCTGTTTGTAATGGTCTGGGTGATTTCTATGTATTTTACAAAAAAAATGTACGTATATAAGTATGTTTATCCTTTGTTTAGTACCCATAATACAGGCTTCACGATTAACTTAGGGCTGGATGGCGCTGTGTGAATGTCAGTGGATATTTATTTATTTATTATTATTTTCCAGGACTTTGACAATACAAGGTTATGCAGCGCTTGCAGGCAGGTGAACAGCGTCAGCATCGTGGATCCATCTTCGTCTAATTGTAAGTTATTAACGCAATCTTTACTAGAGGTCCAAAATCCTTCCTATAATTCCTTTCCCTTCTTCCTTTTTTTTTGAGGTTGGCAACGCATTCGTTGGTACTTTGGAGTTACGAGTTTTTATAGGTGACAGTATGACCTAACCACCATCAGGGGGGCAACCACAATCTCTTAAAATAGTATTGTTATAATGATACGTCAGCATTTTTGTAAACAAAAGACGAAGTAATATTGTAACACTGTTTTAAGAGATGGGGTAACCCCAGGTACCAACAAAAAACAATTGTAGACTTTTGAAACAAGACATCAAATGCGCCCTCTAAGTAATATGGCTGTCGCAGCCATCTAGTTAAATTAGCCATCTAATTGGACGCCTAGGCTGTTCGTTAAACGATAAAAATACTTATATACTATATTATGTAATAACATACATAAAATACACCCAGATTAGTACAAACAGACATGTTCATGCACACAAATGTTTGTACTGCCGGTCGAACCCGGAACCTTTGGGTAGTAGCGGACGTCTCAATCTCAACCATTACACCAAATGGTTCGTCACGTCACATTTAGAAGGTTCTTGTAATATATTAATTCCTTATGGTGTTTAGTAAGGGTACGGCAATTCGACCAGATATTTGAGCTGGTTAGGTTAGTGTCAAAGGGATCGATCCGCGTGGAAATCATTAGGGGAGGCCTTCGTTTAGTAGTACCCACGGCTGTAATGATGATGATGATATGTTAAATACTTAATCTCTTTCTTCAGTCACCTGCGCGTTCAACTGGACCAATACGTTCTTCGGTAACAACGGCTCGCTGAACTGTCTAAGTCATCCACATACGGATGTCGCGTTCGTAGAGATGCAGGATGTTAGAGGTAAGCTACGATCCTCAAAGTACACATATTAATCTGATATGTATGATGAGATCTGCCAAAGGCATTAAATTAATGATCCCTACTTCGGCAGTCGGGTACAGAACCTTGAATTATGAAAGAAGGGATAGAAAGAACAGAATCTTGAATTATGAAAGAAGGGATAAACCTATGACGCTAAAAGTGGCAGAAAAGACGAAAATAGACTTGGTGTCAAAAAAGGCATTTCTTAATAGAATTAAAAAAAATCTAAACGATTCGCACGTTGCACCAATATCGTAAACAGTATTTTTTGTGCTGAGTTCGTTTTCGTCTTTTTTTCTGTCAGCAGGTAGGTATGTCACTCCTGCTATAGGGGGGCCTAGTGAAATATAAGCTCACATCCAATTTCGGTCTTTATAATAATAATTTAATTACCATTATTTGTAGCATAAAGTACATAAAAATGTAACCCTTTATCAAGGTATTGTGAATAATATCAATTTACAATTAAATATGGATGCTATATAAAACAAAAACAAAAGGAAGATGTAATTAAAGAAAATCTAACAAAGTATATTTTTTTTAAACTTGAATTGCCAATCGAACCAAACACCGATAACATACATCTATAGGTACTAATCTATAAAAATTTTTCGAAGGAAAACTAGGCTTTTTTATAAGAACCGTTTTTAATTTGTTTCCGAAAACACTTAAGCTCAATGATGTAAAAAGTATAGATTCGTGATATGCTCACAAAACAATCGAAAAAAGTGTTCCGAATGCAGCGACACATACACATAATTCGAATGAGCGTACATTTACCTAAACAAAGAGCCTACAACTGTATTCTCTTCGGCGGTTCGTTTTTGAGACACGGGTGGCGTATCTACCTTTTATATACAGAATATAATTGATTTAGCTTCAGATTTTAAAATATTTGGTAGATGATAGGAAGCTACTATTGATCTATAATATGAGCTATTTTTGTACATTTCTTGCCCCGCCACTGTTTTTAATTGAACTAATGACTCCATTTTCTCTCTTCAGCACAACTTCAGACCCTGGGACTCCGCAACGAAGACTTCCGCGTGCTGTGCCAGAACGACTCACTGGCTTTGTTCCCAGGCGTGGACAATATCGACGACAATTGCCTCTTAACCCATGTTGTAGACGCGGAGCTTCTTACAAGAAGGTAACTTCGTTATTTTTTTATGTTATTTACCCTTTGGTGTAATGTTTGTACTGCGCGGGGATCGAACCCGGAACCCTTGGTGGAAGAGCCGACGTGTTAACATGGGTTGTTATATGCTGATAATAATTAAAATAACGATCTATGTTTTTCCTTTCAGAAACGATCCTATATTCAACAGCCTCAATTCATTACTGGACGCCTTGGATGACCAGTTCGGGTACAACACGCCAGCTTCAGAACAACTAATCAACTTGCATTTATACTCTCCCTTCGACGGAGTAAGCGATCTTCTATTCAAAGACTCGACCATTGGCATGACGGAACCCACCACAGCTACAGCCCACCAGCCAGCGAGGAACTATATAGAACTGTTCCAACATTTACAGTCGTGTAACGGCGCGTCTGTGCCGCCGGTGCCAGGATATGCTGGACGCAACTTGATGTCCATAGTCACGTTAGCCGTTATGGGCTTGTTGGCTAGAGTCGTTGTCAACTGAATTTCGTTTTAAGAAAAAAAAGTATTTTATTACCTGTGCTTAATTTTGCCGCCATTTTGTTTTTATATAAAGTTTGACAGGTGTTTTTTTTTATTTTTATTAAAACATCCTTAAATTTAATCTGCCATTTATTTATTTATAATATTCAACTTTTTGTCATCATTAGCAAAAGTGATTGGTTTTATTTTAATTTGTATCCATTAGTAAGATTATTTTCTAAGCAATTGTATTTTCGCAAATAATAGTTTAAGTTATTCGATATGACGTAGTGTAAGTTGTGTGTTTTCAATGAATTGCTTTCAATCGACAAAGTACAGTTTATATTTTTGTGATTTTTAATAAAATAATTTGACATAACAATTGTTTGTTTTATTATAATTAGTGTAGGCAGTTTCCGTTAACTTCATATTATTGAAATTGTTACCAGAAAAGTTTTTGCTTACCAGAATAAATTGGTCAATCTAGAAAACAATCGGACCAATAAAACTTATGACGTTACCGTGAAAAACAAATTTATTTCCAACACACGTAGGTACTATCATTACAGTCTAATGCGATAATACATGTTATACTAAAATTTTTGTTCATGGACAATAACAAAGCAACCCTAGTGAATTTGTTCAGAGTGCAGCAGAATATGTCCACCCGATCCGCCAATAGGTTGAGACGGCATGTGGCGCGAGTCAGCGGCATTAAGCAAATCATGTATCCATTTTAATTTTTATTTCAATGGTATCTATGTTTAGATAATGCAATATAGTTCTATAACAGGCAAGAAAATAGGTACAAATAATGCTGTTCTAACTTTAAAAAATAATTATGGAGTCTTGAATCTTTATTGCTGACTCAATTAAAATATATTTAATGTGATATATCAGGTCATGAGAATTTAATTTCATTTTGATATTAATTATTAGTTACCCATAAATTTCCAAACAATAAAAGTTCTTATTTTTATAAAAAGTTTATTCAGCCAAAACAACTTCGCATACATTACATACATACAAATTACATAATAGTATATAAAATAACAAAAAAGAACACCCCCTCCTTAGTAAACACAAATACTCACTTGCTCTTATCATTTAGGGATAAGCATAGATCAAATCCATCAATGCAGACAAAGCATTCAAAATTATACAAAATAAATGATTTCTATATTTAAATTTGTTTCATTATTTAAACATTTATTTAAAACAATTAAATGGTACATTTTATTATTCTTAGTAAAATATTTTCATATATAATACAAGAAAAAATGAAATTATATTATGTGTACATTAAATAATTTGATTTTTTTAATGCCAGAATTGCAAGTCTTATTCAATAATCTTAAAATTCAAATGAAATACACAGTATTACAAGCTTGAGATCTGTCAAATACTCCTTGCATAAAAGTTACTTATTTTGACTTAAACTGCAATTTAATTAAATACCTAAAATCCGTAATGTAATGAAATAGGTAATTAATCAATTATTTTATGACAAAACTAGCCACCACTCAAAAACATACAAATTGACCTTTCACCTTCAATAGTATTTACATATTGCTAAATAGCATCCACAATAACTTAACCCTGACTAGTTTTATCATAAAAACCAGTGCCCACCAACTAGTTCGGGCATAAAAACAAGTGAGTATGTTTGTTTACATTTTTTTCATTAAATAGTAACTACATACCTCGAATGCCTCACAACTAGTTTAAATACAAAAGTTACTAGTTCATTACATTGTTTGCTTTAATTTATATTATATATATTTACATTTAAGCCTACTTAATTGAAAATGATGAGTATTCTCCAAAGGGAGTCTTTATAAGTTTCTAAATAAATCTTTCTTCTTTTTTAAATAAATATACATCTTTTGATTTTATATCATATTTAAAACATTTCTACCGAGTTTTATATATGTATGTATTTAAATATATAGAACCATTTCTTTACTAGCTGTCATACATTTTAAGAAGGGTGTCTGGAAGAGATATCAATTTAGTTAAAAGGTCATTTAATTGTACCCTTTTTAGGACTAATGTAAGCAAGGATCTTGTATTTTTAATAAGCGAAACAGCAGATAAACAGTCAAATATAACTTTAAATACGTACATATTACACATAGAAAACACCCAGACCAAAACCAATAGATTTTTTCATGCACACAATTGTTATTAGTGCGGGAGTTTTCAAACCATAACACTACATGATCCGTATAAGAAAATGAATTCATGAAACATAAAATCGATGTGAACGAATAAGATTCTCATGATTTTTCTGGGAGAAATAGAAAAATTACCAATAAAAAGACTCCATTTGGGTAATACTTCCAATTTATATAATTATGCTAATTCCTTTTACCACACTTGTGACCAGCACAATATCAAACTTCATTGAATGATTTAGAATATTTAAGTGACATTATTAAGTCCATTGCTGATGATGATTAATGTATCATCCATATATCCATAATCATACTTTTTGAGTCACTGCCATTGATTACTAAGCTGGGTATTATGCTTTTCATATTTGTTCGTCACTTATTATCATCCATGTTGGCTTTTATCTTTAATATCACTATTTTCACCATTATTTCTTCTGGTTATTGCCATCGTTACTAAGCTGGGTATTATGCTGTTCACACTTGTTTTCTTTATGTTACTAAGTGTACAGGACCGCCAAAACGCTCACCTGATGGTAAGTGATACACCTGGCCATGACAGAGCGGCTTTGATGGAGACCAAAACCTGATAACAGTTATTATTCTCCATCAACGCTGTACTGCGCCCGACACCCGAGACATATTAGGTATCTCATACCCGGCAATTTAATTGTATCATCACTAACATCCAAAGTATTAAACACTTTCAGTTATCGCTCACTCACACGCCTCTGCTGTAATCCACCAGATTCGGTGTTTTCTCCGGCTTTCGCTGCCATCTTAAATTTTAGTAAACAACATCCAATATCCGTTTTAATGATACGCTTGTGAGGCATTATTGAGTATTGCCAGCCACTTTTGAGTAAGTATCATACTTTCCAGTTACTGTTATTATTCTTCCGTGTCACTTGTCACTGTTAATAATCTTCCACACATTTTAATCTTCGATATCACTAATTTCACCCGCACTGGGCTTTTTTTTTTCGAACTGACTACTGCTGTTAGCCGCAGATGGCCTTTACAGCTTCACTGGGCAAGTGGCGAGCGCAGATGGCTCTCAGCCTTAATATTTACACAACGAGCCTAAGGGCGTTCCCGAACGGGACTCGAACTCGGCTTAGGGCGTTGCGGGGGGCTTGGTAGCCTAACATATATTTGGGGAGAAAAGCGGCCGGCACATGCCGGTTACGCGAATAGGACTGTGCGAACCTACAGGGACATGCGACGATGGCCCCGCCGGCGGGGATGGAATCTCGGTTGTCGGTTTGTGGAGTGTAATTTTAGTGATTTAGCTATTTCGGCCGCGGCGGCGACCGTGGTAGGGTCGTCCGGATCGTCTAGCACGTCCCGTGGACGCCGACGTTTACGCGCGCGAGGTGAAATATTATTATTATTAGCTACTGTTGTTGAATAATCAGCAGAGGAGACAATGAGCGGGTTTGAATGCGCTATTGCCGAGTCGAAGAAGCGTTTGGACGCCAACTTTAGGTACTGCGAAATCGTAGGCAGCCCTAAGTCTAAATGAAGATTCAAGTTGCGTAAGAACCACGGCGCTCCCGTGGCCCTACGCATGAACTTGTTCTGGATGACTTGTAGCCTATAGACGTATTTGGACGCAGCGTGTGCGAAAACCACACCGGCATACGTCATTATGGGCCTGATGCACGCCGTGTATATTCTCACCTTATTACTAAGGGATAATTTATTACGCGCGTTTAATAGGCAATGTAGGCGCCCGAGTGCGAATGCAGCCCGGTTGCGCACTGTTCTGATGTGCGGCCCAAAGGTTAGACCACTATCGAGAGTGACGCCTAGGTATCGGGTGTTCTTTTCCCACGGAATAGAACGCCCGAAGCGTTACCTGACGTGGGAGATCGGGTGTCGGGCGGTCATACTAGCTAGCCAGCCATCCAGCTACTGTGATAGGAGGTATGGTCTACTCCAGTCAGTTTTTTTTGCTTTTCCAATTTCTGGCGACTGCCATCAGTGGCTAAGCTGGGTATGATGTTCACACAAGTTTGTGTGGGTGGTTTGTGTCACTGTTATTATTCTTCCGTATCACTTGTCACTTTTAATATTCTTCCGCACATTTTAATCTTCATATCACTATTTCACCA
>PQWD01004255.1:10477-29064 GCA_019425675.1 Leucinodes orbonalis
AAGATGAACCGGTATGTGACTTGTGCAAACAGCTTAATACAGGACACACAGGGAATTTGCTGGAGAGTCAATGTAACAGCCCACTGTCGGGCACAGGCCTTGCACAGCTTTGGGAGAGATGGAACCGTAACCTACAATGGTGTTGGGCCCACGATGGGTGACTCGACATTCAGTTGTCTAGTTTTGGTCTTCTATATTTTCAAATATAAGAGACCTTAGAAAAAAAACATCTCATCATCTGTCGTCTCGGGTAACGAAAACTAATTAATATCCATAGTCACTGGACTATGTGATTCAGTCGTCTAGCTACCTATAGTGAAATTTCTGGATATAAGAGAGAGAATTTTTGCATCTCGGAGGACGGAAACTAGTAAAAAATCTCTAACTCCTTCCTATACTTCTCCTTACTCCAATTCTTTTATTAAGTTTTTAATAGACACCTTGAGTCGTCAAATTTTAAAAGAAAGTAAAAAATTAGTTTGAATCTATCTTAAAACTATTTTTTAATCTATCACAGTTATTTGATTTAACATTTTCTACAATGAAGTAGCCTTTCCTCGGATAGATATCCATAATTATTGACTTTCTTAAACATTACACCTATTGAGATGACCGAAGTTTGCCTGCATTGTCCTAACCTAAAAGTATACGGCCTTTGTGACCAGCGAAAACTACATCAAAATATTTATCTAGCGCACCATGCAATTTCTAAATGATAATAAGATTTTTACAATTAAATGTATAATAACACGGTTCAGTCGGCGCATCATATCGTACTAAAACCCCTAAAATCCGCATTACGAGTGTACTAGCGATTTCGCGCATTAATTCGATATGAGCGATGCAACTGCGATCGGGTGCAATTGCAAATCCACCGCCATAATCGCCGGTAACGGAATGTGCACTGGGTGCATAGGGACGCGACATGCAAGGGAAATAACGGAACTTAACAAGTATCTATGGACAAAATCGATATCTGTCTTTTTTAAGACAAAACTTTTTCTAAGTCTTGAGACAAGGTTTTTTCAAAGACAAACTAAAATAAATGTGACTTATAGTTTCTAGTTCTTAAACAATTGACTTCATGATGCCTGTAACAATTTTTTGAGGTGGGAGCTGATGCAGCTTAAGTGCGCTTCTGATTTAGTTAATAGTAGTAAATTTAGAAAGTGTACTGTTGAAAGATTTCTTTCTATCCTAAATTATGTAACTCCCTCACTGATTTAAAAATATCTATATCAGTTGACATATAAGATTCTTGCTTGAGTATTTATCGATTTTATAATAAGTTTCAGAGTTAACCAAATTCACCAGTAACCTACATTTAGTCTTTTTAAAAAGAAATTATATTATGAAAATGGGTAGATAACTAACAAATTCACGTATTGTTAATACAGTAACTCATAAATTAAATCTGGTGAGTGTCCCATCACTAGCATTGGGCTAGTAATTAAAAAACATATTAGGGCATGTGAGTCTGCGAGGGCGGTAATCCGATTGGTGGCATATCTCCGGGAGTGCCTTTTTAAAGCCAGATTATAGAAATGCCAAGTGGCTAAGGGATGGCACAGCTGCCAGAGTGCTCGTTGGACCGGGTTTAGTCTGTATTCAAGTTTTAATAATCTAACCGGTGAAAGGTACAGTCTGATAATGCTGACGTCGACTCTCGAAGGGTCTGGGAGACCGCTTGAAAAGCACTTTTGCGATTCGCTTCTCAATTATAATAAGGAATACTATTTATGAGCGAAGTTAATACAAAACTCTCTAAATAAGTAATAAGAGACTTTTAATTATAAATGCCTACTCGTGTATGTGCTTGAAATGAAATTCCAAAATTGAGGAAATTAAATGCATGGCATAATTTTGCTTGAGCAAGTACCAAAATTCAGAATTAAAGACTTTTTTACTTTAGGTCCATCCAATGTCAAATGAAATGTATCACTGGTTTGACAGTAGATTGCTACTGAGAATAATCCGGAAAGAAATTCAATAGTCAGTCAGTTGTGTTTAAAGGTCATCAACATCATCTGATTACGATTTCAAATCAAATAAACCAAAATCAATCAAAACTCAAGACAAATCTTAAACCTATTCATTCAGTTAATCAAAACCAACCAGCCTGATGAAGTGATGACATAACAACTGTTGAACCCGTTAAAATACCTACAATGCGACACTACAAGGCCAATAACCAACATAATGCAGGCTCTATTAAGAATAAAGCAAATCACACGTGGATGCAATTATATGGTTTTTTCAACGGAAGTTACGGGGCAATTTGGGCGGAACGCCGGCCATCGCGGGACTAACCGCTAACAATGTAATGAAAATATACGCTAACGAGAAAATGAAGCAACTTCCGACAGGCGGCTGGTAAAATAAACAAGACGTGTTAGGTCGATTGTGTACAGAGCATAAGCGGCGGGCGGGCTCATGAGCGGAGCGGTGCGCAATAGCGTGAAAATGATATAATATAATCCACTGACATTCACACAGCGCCATCTAGCCCAAGCTAAGCGTGAAGCCTGTATTATGGGTACCAAACAACGGATAAACATACTTGTATATTTTTTTTTTGTAAACGTATACATAGAAAACACCGAGACCATTACAAACAGACATGTTCATACACGCAAATGTTTGTACTGCCCGGGGATCGAACCCGGAGTCCTTGGTTTAGCAGCCGACGTATCATCCGCTATACCAAATGGGTATGGACTATAGTGATTGGGACAACCAATTCGTTCTCATGGTGGTAAATAACACGATCGACCTTGACAGACCCGTTTTGATAATAGACGACGGATGTTAGGTCACTTATACCCGGTGATTCTAGTAGATACAGTGCTTTTATTCCAAAACACAGAAGTACAAAACACTCTTATTTCACGGGACAATATCTGGCTCTGCGGTGATACCTACTTAGACGACTCAGTACTGAGTCTATCACTTAGAGAAGCTATCGCGACTTATGAAATCACGCATTGGATTGGGACCGCGTGTCCGCTGGGAAAGTTGACTTGGGATACGTAGTCTGCTGCTAAAGTAAGGATACGCCCAGACAATTTCATTTTGGGAAATATAATTACGTTGTGAATTTAACAGATTTTATATTTAAGGAGCGAAGATTATGATCAAATATGTACATAAGTTTAGCTCACTCTAGATAAAGCATGCGTTAAGCTTTGACTTCAATGGACTAAAACTATCTTCAATTTATCACAGTCCACTGCTGGATATAGGTCTTCCCCATTTTGCGCCAGATATCTCGGACCAGTGAACTTTCGCAAGTTGTCGGTCCATCGGGCCGGAGGGCGTCCGACGCTACGCTTTCCAAGACGCGGTCTTCACTCCAGAATTTGTCTGCTCCAACGGCCATCGGTTCTGCGACATACGTGACAAGCCCTCTGCCTCTTCTTACTTGCTGAATAAATCATTTCTGATCAAAGTGATTGTGGTGATTATTATAGTAATATATTTATAATATTCCAGTATATAGGCTAATACGTAATTTTCCAATCTATCCCGCGTTTCTCTCACACCTTACGCCCGACAGCCGTTAAATAGGCAACTAGCGGGCATGAGTGCGCACTTCGCCTGCGCCCGCGCCGCTAACGACGCGCCATTTGCCTCCTCCAACGAGATCACACGTCATTTTCCACTAGATCAACTGTATATATGACAGGAGCTGTCAATTATTATGGCAAGCTATTTAATTATTGGTTATGTTGTGTATAGTGTAATATTTATTTGATTATAATAGACGGCGCAAGATTAAACATTTAAACGTACAAATTATGTACTTGAAAATAACGCTTAAAGATTATTAAAAAATAAAACACCATTTATTTCGGAAACGATCACGTACGCAGATTACTTATTAATTTAACAAAATATTAAACATCTTCAAAATAAATCCAACCCCATTTTGCATTATCCACTCCCCCGTCCTTCGGGTGTTTTGTGACACAAACAAAAATGTATCTTGTCATCAAACGTCCCCCAATATTGAACTCATTAGAATTAAGTTTCATCCCGTTGGGGTCTTTGAAAAATATCCTAAAAGCTCCCCTAAAAGTCTTAAGTTTATGTCTTATTATGTGACGATACCGGATTACGAGGGGCGGGGGAGCTCGCTATGAAGTATGAAATCGGCCCGGTATTGATTCGGACCGAACCTGCCCATATTGGCAGGGTGTGCCGGACTTTACACTCCTCGAGATTTCAGCTTACGTGTTTTGGTATACCCATTTGTTTAGAAATGAAATTTTGAATGAAATTATGTAAAACTTAGCATACGGCCTTTTTTGAACGTAGGTAACTTCTGATACTTAAAGTATCAGTATGAGTTATAATTTGAGTTTTTTTTCAACGGAGTGAATGTAGGTACTTCCTTAAATGTAATCTTAAGTTGGAAAAAAATAAGTTTACAGAAAACAATTACATTTAATTACTCAGAACAGTTAAACCCTTGCTCTTTAAGTTTGGAGCTCCTTGTATGACACAGATAATATTTTATAATTTAATGAAATAAAACTGCTGGCTAAAAAGGCCTTGTTGTATAAAAAATACAATTATATGTGACCCCAAACACAAATAGGATCCAATAATTGAAAACTAAAACCATATTTTTATGCCACCACAGACAATAGAGTGGAATGGAATAGGGCCGTCACTATCATAGATTAAATCTAATTACGCCGGGACCAAACTGTTAAACTGTCACCTCTAACCGCGCATTAACCTATTGACTAATCAAAATGTGTCCGACTCACCCCCCAAATTGAATAATAACCTGTTAAGGCGAGCGGTGGCCATTGTGCGGCAAATTGCCGCCAAATTGAGAACAGACTCAACTCTATTTAGCGCGCGCCTGCACGTGATTGGTCGCCACGCCCCGCGCCCCGCGCCTCAGCCCCGTTCACGCCGCGAAGAAATGAAATTATGCACTCCGTAAATAAGGAGGCCTTTGTGAGCGCTCGGCAAGTTCAGTCCTTATTTAACTGTCAGCGGTGAACGGGTTTTAGCATAATGAAACCGTCAGGACGCATAGTGTATTGGACGAGTGGCCGCTGAATCATCGCTCATTTTTGCAAACGAGCTCGTTCGCGTGTTGTGTTGGATCTGTCCATGGCCACAATTTGCTAGATTGGTTTGAAAATAATGCGGCAAACAGTAGGAATATTTTATTCTACCGAAAATAATCTAAACTTGGCAAATAACTTGTGGTGATATGGCAACCAAACAACGGATAAACATACTGATATATTTATGAAATCTCTCTTTTTCTCTTGAACCTATTACAGGCCACCGCTGGGCATAAGTCTCATCGCCCGCTCAATTTTTATGGTAGACTTTAAAATATTTTCTTAAAGTTCTCTTACTTTCAAAGCTTCGTCCTTCAAGATGAGCATGAGTTAAAGAAAAATTCTGCAAGGCTAGTTATTAATAATATCTTTACACCTCAAACTATTCTTGTGACTCTTAAAGGTCAAATCCTTTTATTCTTAGTCACAAGGTGTTAAAAGTGCGTTAATATAATCCTAGATATAATCTAACCCCATCATTACATAGTATTGTAACGCTATAGAAAATGTATCAAAATAAGTAAAATTGACAGATTAAAAAAAAGAAGTTGATATTACAGCCAATATCATTATTATGTTATGCAAAAGAAAGCTTTTACCAAAACAAAATTAATTAACCTTGGTTGGTCCCTCGGGCGATCGTGTACAAGACTTAGCAAGCTTGGCGTGTAGCAGATTTGGCGAACTTAAATCAATTACGTGGCCTAATCTCTTAGAGAAATAATCGCAATGAGTAGAGCCCCCAGGGACTGGAGCTCATTGGGACCCACGGGACCTGTCAAAAGGGGGACCACGATTAAATTTTTCACGGGACATCATCTTTTTTTTTCGGGTTCAAGAAATGGTTACTTCTGAGTTTAATTTTTATATTTTTACTGGATTCTGTTCGTTAGAATCCTCTATCAAACCCGGGATTGGGTATAAATTTTTGACATGTTTTATTAACGATTCAAGTCTAGTGCAAGTGACTTTACTCAATCAACCCCGTAAATAAGACAAAAGAAAACATTTCTTTTGATTGAATATTAATAGTTATCAAAAAAACATAATAAAGATGTTTAGTGGTCTGATAATATATTTCAATATACAATCACATTTTCAGTTTCGATTCCTTGTAGAACAAAATATTGTAAAAAGAGTCTTTGGAGCATATTCTTTTTTATTAAATTAAGAACCAGAGGCTTCAAGAAATGCCAAATCTTGAAACAATTTTCCGTTTAATTGTTCTTATATTAAGTTACTCTGTAATATCATTTGATCATGAGAATACTGTTCAATTATTGCCTAATTCATGCCCCACAAACATCTGCTCTCTCATTTTCCCTGTTATTTATTTATTTTCGGAAGACTAACAGCAGAATTATAAAAATCAAAGTCCACCTAAAAATGTTTGTAAATATAAATATGTTTGGCTATTAATTTTCATCTGTTATATTTCCCAATACAGAAAATAAAATATATCTAGGACTGTCCACCTAACAAACGATAGTATGGCAACAGTACCGTCACCGTGTAATCGACGCATTATCCCTTTATCTGGACAACGAGGGGAGACCGGCGCGAAGTGTGCCGCATTGTCGCGCGACAAGTGTTACACTATTAGTACGTCGCCCGCAAACATATATTGTGTGGGGGGCTTGCTACACTTACTGGTAGTTCGGTATTGGGATTTTATTGCGATAATTTCTTTATAAAGTAATGCGGATGTATGTATCCTCTTACTTTGCTAGGTGACTCGGTACTGAGTCGTCTAGGTAGTGTACCACCGCAGAGCCGTTCCGTAAAATAGAAAAGTTTTGTACTTCTGTGTTTCGGGATGAGGGCATTGTAGCTAGTAAAATTACCGGGTATAAGAGAGCTAACATCTGTTGTACCGGGTGACAGGCGCAGGCAGGGTTGACGGAAAGATAATGACTACCTACGATTATTAATTTCCTTCAGAATGTGCTCTTTATTCCAATCTCACATGTTATAAGATACTCTCTGCCTCTAACCAGCCCATCAAGGGGAGAGATTATGGCAAAACACTTCACTATGGTGACCGGAACCCCTAGTGCAATAGCCGACTTCTTGACCATTCCCCAACATGTGTCATCTACATCATTGATTGTAACAAACTGAATTCAATACAACAATATTAACATATTTTCATCATGCATAAATGAATGGAAAAAAATGGAATGGATTATGCGTCTGTTTCCGGCCACATGTACTCGTAACCATGTGGCATTATACAATTAGTGAGTAGGCATTTTTGCGCAAGCACGCTTCATTTTATATCACAACTCTTCCATCAGGTTAGTCTGTTCAAGAGCAAACCCATAATGATAAAATTTGTACATATTGTGTTTAAAATAAAAAGGTAGGTCTTTAGTTTTCTTCATATTTTGGTGATTTCAACTAATAAAACTCGTCCACACTCCGATCCCCGCGTTCATAACAAACAACACGAACGATACTAAATCACACAAGTTAATTTCCCAATTCCACAACACAGCACACACGGGCAGAATCACACCGACGCGCCGGAATTGTTTTCGCGCGTTACGCATACGGCCCTTACCCTAATGCGTCCAACGTACCCAGACCCCCGAATTTCCCGTACCTGACCCTTTTTACTTCCGCAATCGACTATCCCAGGGCGCCGAGGGAGGTCAAAGTGAACTGGTGATTGTCACATAGAAGTAATAAATTGTTGGGTCCGCACATTCGCCTGTCACGCGTCATTAAAGCGCTGGAACGCACCAAATTAACAATTACACCGAACCTTCGGCGCGTATGTTAATTAGTGGAGTCGCGAACTGGTGCGAACACCCTAACTGTGACGTGAACATAGCAATAGGAACGCACGCACATACTAATTGAAAGGTGAGCGACACAATTCCGGGCACCCACGCACACTTTTGTGTTAATAACGTCACCTCTCATTTGTCGTAAAATGTCACTACACTACTAATTACTTTGTACAGCCAAAATGTAGTTAAATTATTATAGCGTGTTTAAGATAATGCGACATAAAACGGGGATGGATGCAAATAAGGTGGATGCATTGTGTAGAGTTGGTTATGGGTGTAAAGGGGATTTGTGTGGATAATACAGCTGATAGAAACACGTATGAAAGAACAAGAGTTACCGCGACGATGTCATGTTATGGCAAGAGATTAACATTTTCTTACATCATTTACGATTTATCTTTTATAGAAATATACGTAGTAATATATGAAATGTCTCACTCTTACGCATATTTAGCTAAGAAGTGTGGTATCGTCAGTTTTAAATTACGAATTGGTTGAATTATTCAAAAATTAAATTTGGGATAACACGGTTCCATTTCCCTGGTAACGAAATCAAAATAATTTTAACACTGCCTCTTCTTCTTTTTCGCTTCGCATACCAAATTTCAGCGACCTACTTAAAAATTACGGTATGTTCCATACAAACTTCCAACCTCCATTTTAGGGAAGTGGGGGGGTTAAAATTGGACCAAAAATAGCCTTAAACCTATTCTAGGTTACCATCTATCAACATACCAAGTTTCAATAAAATTCGTTCAGCCGTTAAGACGTGAAAGCGTAACAAACAGACAGAACGGCAGACAGAGTTACTTTCATATTTATAATATATAAGTACGGATAGATAGTGAGCAATCCAAATACACCTTTTTATTAATGGGTAACTAACTACTTAATAAAAGGATGCTAAAATAAGGCATTGTACCGCCCTCGCACACTGCCACACCGGGATCCAATTCGAAGTTATTTTTCCGGCCCATTTAAACTTTTCGCTGACTTAAATAGACTTCTTTATTGTTTTTCATACATGAATTACCATCTGGAATGAACTCGTAGCTTGTGAGAAAAGTGCTACGAAGATATTACGCTATTTGTAGGTATATGTCTTACATAATTTGCAAAGTTTATAATGTATATATCAATGATTAATGTTTAAATATACAAAGGTAATTATAATTATCTCCTTACTGATCGACGAATTTCGTAATTACATTACCTATTCAAAATTAAGTCTTTTGAAAACCAATCCCCACTTTTGCGAAACACTCTTAAATCTCGATTTGACAAATAATTTTAAAAACTGCTAGTATGTTCAATTTTTAAACTATGAATTTCCAATAATCCATATTTAATACACATGTGCATATCAAATATTTAAAGGTAAAAATTCACGTGTATTCAGTACTAAACTAGACAGTAATCATTTGGAACCTCTTCCTAATATTAACATTTTCAAAAATCACAAACCACTCTCCTATGAAGATCAAAATTAACCCTTACAAGACCAAAAACAATCAACAGCTAAGTGACTTAACGCTCATAAGATTCCAAACTGAGCCGCGGTAATCCTGCCCGGGGGTTGTCCCACAAGCCCTTGTCCCGCTAATCTGCCATTAGACCGGAGGCGGAACACGTAATCAATAACGGGACACAATCGCCCGGGGTTACGAGTGTTAATTTTGTTGTCCGTTGAACGCTGATAACGAAATAAATGATTCGGACATTACTTACATCTCGAACTGGCGTTTATTAGGGTCCATCGGTCGGGAAATTTCTCGAATGATCCGGAATAATGTTTTTCATTGATGACCTATGTGGTGTGTTAAAGTACCTGCTACTAATACTAAGGATCTGGGTATGATCCCCGGACTGTACAAATATCTGTTTGCATAAACTCATGTTTATAATTTATTTATTAAGCCTTTATTATGTAATTGTTTTTTGTTCCAAATAAAAAGAAATATTAAGCTACACCAACAACATTGCATACAAAAGACACACGACTCTATATGAAATTTTGATACACATTGGTTTGTATGAATGCCCATAATTGGCGCACACAGCCTTGGCTACATAGATAACTTAATAATAACATAACATTCATGGACATAATTACAATTACCAACACATATAAGTACTACTACCACTGATATAAAAAGTTTAAAAAAGAGACTGTCGAGTTTCTTGCCGGCTCTTCTCAAAGTTCCTACTTATTCCGAGCCGGTGGTAGAGTCACAAAAAAAAATAATAATAACAATTGACGATTCAAAAGTGTCTGTACCAGATTTATTTGAATAAAGATTTTTTTCTTTCTTCTTTATACTGTTGTACAACAAAATAGAATATAAGTACCTTTGTTTATCCGTTGTTGTACACATTCACAGTGCCTATCGACAAGCTACTTGCTCACATTAGTTTTACATGGTGCCACCAAGTTAATATTTGTAGGTATTTATTATGGCCGATGGGGCGGAAAGGTTCTCGAGTGGCGTCCACGTAACGGAAAGCGAAGCGTAGGCCGACCCCTAACCAGATGGACGGATGATCTGGTTAAGGTGGCGGGTAGCAGGTGGATGTCAACTGCAAGGGATCGGTCCGCGTGGAAATCATTAGGGGAGGCCTTCGTTCAGCAGTGGACATAATTAGGCTGTAATGATGATGATGATGATGATTCATTCATGATATGATTTTTTGTTTTAACAAACACATCTGTTAGGCTGCTTAGAATTGTCAGGAATGAATTTGGAAACTAAAATCTTACTGATTTTATTAAATATATCAGTGTATTTCTAATGAAATGATAATCTAAATAGTACCTAAATTATTATTTTTTCTATCATGATTAAAAATCGTTGGTACTTAAGTACTTACACACATTAAGTTATTACAGTACACAGTTAATACTATCTGATATAATATGTTTTATCTCATCATTTAAGATCAAATTTTAAGTAAGTAAGTAAATATTTATTCAGTGAAAACATATACAATAACAAAATACAGTAAATCACAAAAGAAACATAAAAAACCTTTCATTCATTTACTTAAAAAATAATAGTATCACTGAAAATGCCTCGGCATATGTCGAGGCAACACAAGGCGCCTCGACATATGCTGAGTACCTAGTTTATGACATTATTGTTACAGTTAACAATAATGTCATAAACTAGGGTAACATTGCGTCGGAACTTAAGTGAAAAAATAAATAAATTGAGTAAATTTTCTTGTTTTTGAATATCCTCCCTTGTTAACTCAATTAAATCCTCAAACGTAATTTCCCCAAATAAGAGATTTCGATATTATTTCCTCCATTCTGTTATTGCGCAGTTATAATGGGTAATTCTTGTAATATTACCCAAATTAACGAATAATGCACGCGTAACAGATAATTATGACCACGATTAGACCAATTATTAATGTAATGCCAATGTGTGGGTGCCTCCTTCCCCCCTCATGGCGTGGGCTGTAATACTAGCAGAGTATTAATTTGCAGACTGGATAGGGTTTAATTAACAAATTTAATTAGAAATTAACTGTTTTGCCGAGCGACGGTAGGGCTGGCGAGCGTAGGTCTGTTTCAAACGCTGTCGGCAAGATTGGTACAGATTATTGTCATGTTAAGAGGGATAAGATAGATAAATAGTGCTGTATCAACAGGCCAAACCACTGAAGCGCTTTTTTTTTCAAAGCATCAAAATTCATATTTTTAGTTTAGTATTTTAATTGTTTTTATATATTTATAGGTATTTTTGCATATTTTTTCACGTTCAAGTGCTTTTTGTAAGCCTAATTTGAAATAAATGGATTTGACTTTGACTTTAACAACTATTTATAGCAAAAATCTTTAATCATTTTACAGTACAACAATTAAACATGACACGTACGATTAGGGCGTTATTGTTAATAAGCAATTTCTTCCAGGCAAGCAGAATACAACATAATTTAGTAGGAATTAGGTTCACGATAGATAGTGTTTTACCTACCTTAACTGATAATCTAGAATCTAGATAGATATCTCTATAATAAGAGAGAGGTACTTATTGATGATAAAGTATCTTTTTATTAGAATAAAAACAGCAAATAAAATAGAACAAAGTTTGCAATAAGTTTTCAAATTTCATCAATAATTAATCAAGCTGAAATATATAAAGCATCTGGTTTTAAACAAAGCATATTACTTTAACCTTAAAATGTTGATGGAAAGAATAAAGTAAGAAGTTGTACAACGCGATGACATGAAATTGGTTGTTGGTAGCCCTGCGCACGGGGTGGGGCTTGGGTCTGGGGGTGGAGGGGGGATTTGAAAATTTAATTTAGTTAGGCATTGTCCCGTTAATTGGTTTGTTTTCAGCGCTTAGTTACTAGTGCAGCGGACTGACGCGCTCCGTTTCATGCAACCGTCACTCCCACACTGCAACGGCAATTACTGTCTTGTGCAGCAAATTGTACTGTTATTATTTAAAAACAATGCCTTATGTAGATAATTTAAATTTGATAGATGGACCGATGACGATAAAGATGGTAGCAGTGGCGTGCAGTCGTTATATGCTAAAAGCAGTACATACCCTCTTCTCCGACAAACCTGAAAATCGTCATCTTACTTATAATATCTCTTCTTATCTTTTAAACGATATGCGATGTGAAGTTGTTTTGACTTTGCATACCCTGCTCATAATATTTGTGCACGCCAATGGATGCTAGGACTGCTAGAGATCGGTCTGCGTGGAAATCATCAAGGAAAGCAATCGTTGAACCGTGGCTATTTTAGGCTGTAATGATGATGATGATGATCATTTTAGATTATTATCTACTTCTACTACTAGAGCTAGATGTTTTGGTATAAATAGGCCAACTGTAACGGAATGATACCTCAGATGTGTTGTTAAGGACGGAACGACCATGTGGTGTTATGGTCGAGACGTCGGCTGCTACACCAAGGGTTCCAGGTTCAATCCCTGGGCGGTACAAAAATGTGTGTGCATGAACATGTATGTTTGTAATGGTGTGGGTGTTTACTATGTATAATATGTATGCATTTACAAAAAAAATTAAAAGTATGTTTATCCGTTGTTCACGCTTAACTTGGGGCTAGATGGCGCCGTGTGAATGTCAGTAGATATTTTTATTTAATTTACTTTACTAAATACCGATGTTACACAAGACGTTTATGTTTTGCTAGTAAAAATCTAACACCCTTATGTGTTATATATATATTATAAATAAATAATAGGTTTTTTACATAAGGCTAAGTAGTTTACTACACCCCAGATCATTATAATAGTTCAAATGTGCATGGCCACGAGCTTATATTAAACACGATTCCTTATTGCCAGGTGTGGTTCCAAAATCGTCGCGCGAAATGGCGCAAGACGAGGAAGTGCTGGGTCGTCTACCATCATGCGAGTACGGACTGTACGAGCCATGGTGCCCACTCGCTGCCTCTACCAGAAACCATCCTCAAGAGCCAAGGAAAACGACTCCTGCGCCCGCTGCTCGTGAGTTGATATCCTTTACGCTTAACATTGTTTACTAGGTGTCTAGGTAGTACTACCCAGTGCCAATATCTCCCGGAAATACAATTGTTTGCACTTCTGTGGTTCTGTGTGTGGTAAAATTACTTAGTAGAAGAGACCTAACATCTGTCGTCTCGGTACGGCGCAGGGCAATGTTGTGAAAATAATGACAGTTGAAAAAATTTCCACCAAACTGCATCTGCCATTCAACCGTATCTCTTACCATCAGGTGAGCGCTCTGACCGTCCCGTCCACTTTTTAGATTAGAAAGTAGTCTTACGCTTTCGTCTAAGCTGATTTTTAGCCCAATCATATCAGTATCATCTTTATTCATCATTATCAACTCATTAAACGTCCCCACCGAGGGGCATGAGCCTACCCGTAAGAGTGGCCTTAGTTGTCCACGCGGGCCCAGTGTGAATTGGCGGACTTCACGCACAAACTTTGAATCTCTTCGTAGGCGTGCGCAGGTTTCCTCACAATGTTTTCCTTCACCGTAAGAGCGTCGGGTAACGCACATATAGGTAATTTCGAAAATTTGAAATCACATTGGCACGTGGCGGGATTTGAACCTCAGCCCTTCCGGTAGGAGGGCAACAGTCCACACTATTGAGCCAATGACGCGCTATTCTTTATTATCATTAGGCTATAACGACCCCGTGCACAGCATAGGTATGGAGAGACTGATCCGTAACCACGCGGGCTCAATGCGGATTGGTGGATGTTGACGACAACCATACTTAGATTGTTACCAGGACCGCATGTCCCAACGTGCCTTCTGAGTGGAGTCATGTATTCGGACAATCTGGTGATTCATATACTATGTGGTAGACTCGATACTGAGTCGTCTAGGTAGGCACCACCGCGCCAATATCGTCCCGTGAAATAAGAGTCTTGCACTTTTGTGTACAGGATGAGGGTACTGTAGCTAGTGAAATTACTGGGTATAAGAGACCTAACATCTGTTGTCTCGGGTGTCGGGCGCAGTGCGGCATTAATGGTGTAAATAACTGTCTTTCAGTTGTTGGTCTACTTCAATGCTGCTCTGCTATGGTCAGGCGTATCACTTACCTTTAGTTGAGCGTCCTGACCGTCCTGTTCACTTTGTAACATAAACAAAGTTCAACTCGTAATGAAAACCAAACTGGAAAAAATGCACAAAGTGATTTTCAATGGTTTTCCCCGTGATCCGAACCCACGTCCTCCGAACTGGCTCACGAAGCGATCTAAACCCAGCGCTAGATCACTAAATCATGTTAACATTAATCATCTCATCATTGAAATGTTAGAGAGCCTTGCTTGGCACGACTGGGCTGGCTGAATCGGGAACCTCGGCCTATCAGAAAACGTCATGAACAAACACTTTGCGTTGTTTTTCGCCGTGTGGTGTTATAGGTACGCTTTTCGTACTTATATTTTCTACTAGCTGTCCTCGAGGTGTTACCCAGGATATAAATATTCTCCCTTAGTAAAACATTACCTAAAATAGCTTCGTTATGTCACGCGACGCGGCCACTGCGCAGTACACAATTGCTTTATTAGTCCAAACATACTAACAGGCCAAACTGAGACCTCCTTTTTTGAAGTCCGTTAAAAAGGGTTATTATTAAAAAGCCCTAAATAAAATGCAGATAACTTAGTTACCTAGCATTTGCACAACTTATTTGTGCTACCCGACAAAGCTGTTAAGGCCATCTGCCAACACCAACAAGTCCAATCAAAAACAACACTTATTGACTGTCATAAGTACCAATTCTGACCGTGATGATTTGTTCAAGAGTCGAGAGCAGTGACTGAGCGACCGTAGCGGCGGCCCCCCCTCCCCCATCCGCCCTCCGGTGAGTCATTTAAAAGTACGCCACTGACAGTCACTGCTTCAGTTGTAATTAGCTTGAACAATAACATTGAATCGACTTAATGCATGCCACACGATGATGACCGAAGATGCCACAATAATATTATTGAAAATATATCTCATAGCTATGTGAGGGAAAGCCTAAATATCCACTGACATTTACAGCGCCATCTAGCCCCAAGTTAAGCGTGAAGCCTTTATGGTTACAAACAACGGAAACATACTTATATACATTTTTTTGTAATACATTAATATATTATAATCATGCACACAAATGTTTGTATACCCGGGAATCTTTGGAACATCATTATAAAATTGATAATAACTAGGATGACCGAATTAGTTTGAACCGAATACGAACTTCGGCCGAACATTCAGTATAAAGAAAAGATTAAATTCGAACTTCGGTTCGCTTTTTTATTGTGACTTGACCCAATTTAATTTAGACTATTAATAGAATATTAGTTTCATTGTGTTTTACTAGTTAAGAGAGAATTGTAATCCTTATTGAGAAGAGCAGTTTAATTTTCATGTTTAATTAAATACTAAAATATTAAGGATTTAAAGAAAAGTAGTTTAATTTTGCTTGTTTTAATTATTTTTTAAAGATATGTAAGGCAAATTAGAGAGCAGTTTAATTAAGTAGGAATCACATCAAGGCTGATCAGTAAGAAGATCTGTTTTATTTTTTTGTTAATTAAGTAATAAACATATTTAAGGGGGATCAGTAACCAGAGCACTTTAATTTTGTGATTGTTTAAGTTAGCAAAGATGTTTAAGATGTTTGTCGACTACTTCTCCTTCTTTATTAAAAAAAAAATGACTATGTGTACCTATATCAGACTAATTCTATTTCGATGTTATTATTATATATATTGAACTTATTCCTATTATTTGTGACTGTGATTGATAGTGCAAGTATAATTAAAATAGTGTTTTGCACCGAATGTTCAGCATAAAAACAGAATTTCGGCCGAATGACGAAGTTCGCTTCAAGCTGCGAAAGTTCGGTTAAACCAAATGTGAAACGAATTTCGGCCCATCCCTAATAATTACATTTTGTTATTGCTGTGTTTTTCGTATAATTTAAGCTCTTTGATATAATTTTATAAAAGTAAAAACTAAACATCGAATTCAACTAATATCGTATAAATGTCAGTAATTTGCTATTGACTTATTCAATATAACTAGGCATGAAGCGCTTGCCAAATAATTATGAAATTTCATTTAATTAGATTTCATATTGTTTGATATCTTGCATCGTGATCATATGATATGAAAAGAAACCTCTTACAACAGCAAATATAAAAAACACCTGCAAAGCTTTTTACACGAGTCAATACTACGAACTACCCAATGCTGCATCCAAACAAGACGTAAACAATATTCAGATTTCACGTCAAACAATAAGACTTCCATTCCATTCCGATAGCGTCCATAGTAAACAGTCGACGGCACAAACCATAAATAACTGGACAAATGGTGCTTTCGAGTCCCCACCGCCCTGGCCCCCCTTCCTTAAACAAAGAGAGGTGTAATTTTTAATCTCAACAACAAGAGACGCTCATTTTTCGCCACGAAAAGCCTTCAGAATAGCTGAAAAAGTACAAAGGAAAATAAACTGTATTCCCACGTAGTAAAAGATAGCAATGCTACGTGTTGACAGCTTATGAGGAGCTTTTTATTTGCGCTTGTATCATGTCGCCGCGACGCGTGCCGACGACTCTAAATAATGTTTTGTTCGAGGAGCCGACGCGGTCTTGCTAAACAAACAACGCATATCTTAGGGAAATTGTGTGACTGTGTTCTTAGTTTAAATATGCTTTTTAAAAGCACCAGAATAGTCTCAGTTAACAAGATTTAATATAGTAATTGAATATACATTTTTTTCTGTAGGCAAACGAGCAGATTTTTTTCTTATGGCGAGTGACAACAGACGAAGGGGCTGAACGCACACGTTTTTTTATATTATTTTTGCACAGGACGGTCACGACTCTCACCTGATGGTAAGTGATACGCCTGATAACAGAACGGCATTGGAGGAGACCAACAACAACTGATAGACAGTTATAGGTTCCGCCAATGCCACACTGCGCCCGCCACTAGAGACGTGAGATGCCTAACATCTCTCTCTTATACCCGGTAATTTTACTAGATACAGTGCCCTCATCCTGAAACACAAAAGTGGGACGATATCTGGCACTGCGGTGGTACCTACCTAGACGACTCAGTATCGAGTCTACCACCTAGTAGTACCACGTTGCCAACCTTTAAAAGCCATCCATGGTTCAGATGGCCCGTTAAGCCGTTGGTGCTGGAAACTATCTTAAAACGGTAGTCGTAAACACCCACCACTCCGTTCTGGGCTCTTTTAGTAGGTAACCGTCCAAACTCCAACCATATAGGTAAAAGTGTCCTGTAGTAAGCTGATGATAATGCAAGCGAGTTTCTTTGTTCACGTCAAGACAAATTAAAGGTTTTCCATTGCATAGTAACGTGCACACTCAGCTTTATAAATACAGGTCTCGCGAACTTAAATATGAACTCTTTGTCAGAGGAAGTTCTCAGTGCAGCATTAAGTTATCCGACGCTGGATTAAACGACATTCGCTGTGCAACGGATTAATTAATCCGCTTGCAGGCGAACTGGCTGGCAGGAATTCTTTAACCAATTCTATCATGTTCATTCTTAATTATGTAAATATAATTGCTGAACAGTTTAATTTAATGGAGGATCAATTTGTGATAGAGTGATGTATTATTAACAATACATTAACTATCAGTCTGATCTGACAAAAGATCTTTTGCATTCTTCAAGTATTCTCCAAGAATATAAATATGTTTATCCGTTGTTTAGTACCCATATTTAACGCTAACGGTTTCACGCTTAACTTGAGGCTAGATGGCGCTGTGTGAATGTCAATATTTATTAATTATTTATTATTATTTATATTCTGTTCAATAAAACTAAGTGTAGCTGTAACTTTCTGGTCAAATATAAAGTTCACCCTCTCTCTTTTCAATCTTTTGCAGTCTACTGTTGGACATAGGTGTCCCTCAATTTGAGCCAGATATTATATATTATAAAGATAAACTTTACATTCAAAATTACAAAGGTGTTCCTAATGTAATTAGGCTTTTTGGGTGCACGCAATTTTTTCACTGGTTGTCAATTTAATGAGTTTCCAAATGAATAAAATTTAAAAATAGTTAATTACTGACATTATTCGTTTGATTTCCAATATATTACAAAATTTGATAGTACTTTTCTAAAACCGTTGTAGTGAGTGCTACTTCCATTTAAATTATGAAAAAGGTACAACATTCCTGGTTAAAATTAT
>PQWD01004256.1:0-28284 GCA_019425675.1 Leucinodes orbonalis
TGGGAGAATTTCACCCCGGTAGTACCGCGGGGAACAGCTGGTAAATGAATAAATTCATCACTTGTAACGTAGTAACTTCTTGTTTTACTTTTTCACTTTTAATATAATGCACTTTATGTCTTTTATTTATTTCTTTTCAGGTAAGAGTGTGTGCAAAAAATGGGTATGTTGAAGAGATAGTAGAAATTTTCACTATTTGAAAAGTGATTTTACTTATAAATGTCCATAAACTATTATGTATTAACCAGTTTTCTGAAGATCAACCAGTAGATTTTGTTTTATCGTTGTTTTATTGTACATTGCATTGATTAAAGGGTTCCAAGAAACATTTTTTCCTTCATAGGAGAGCAGATAATTGCGAACTACTGTAAGTACTTTCTTTGTGTATTTTCGGGTATAAAAATCCAAAACAAACACGTTATAAGTTTATGTATGCATAGACAATATTTGTACCCACGTATTAAATTCATACACGAAATGTAATCCGGCAAGTGATAAAATAATTTAAAAAAACCATATGTAAAATTTTACACAGTTTTATGTTCATTCATGAAACGAATACGAGTATTTATATGTACTAGGTAGGTGACCGGCTCTGTTCCTAATATTTGATTTCAAATTACGTCTTTTGAATACTAAATTATTAGTATATTCGTCTAGACCATCATCATTACAGCCTGATTATGTCCACTGCTGAACGAAGACCTCCCTCGTATTCGTCTAGATACACCAATGATTTATTCAACAACGATTGAAAAATATTATATGGAAAGTAAATTACTTATAATTAGTTTCATTTATTTACTCGTATTAAGTAATCCTGACGAAAAACGTTAAGGTATGGCTGTAGTTAGTATATTTTTTAAGACACTTTGCCTGATTATGGAATAAAACGCGATACCAACTACTTACTTAATAGGAAGGGGCTATATGGATCATCTTCGTTTAGTTGATGCATATTATAATAATGACTATCGAACGTCAAAAGTACTTGACTTACAATAACACAGATATTTAGCGATATCAATTATTTTTTACTTTTATTCCTAATTATAAACAATTTTATAGGTTAGCAAATAAATAATAACATTGTTCTAAGAAAATTCCTACAAGCAGTCTAAAGGAGGATAACCGTATTTTATGTCGATATTATTTTATTACAGAGATTCAACAATATTAGGTACGAATATTTACTAAAAATTGTCCATAACTTAGTGATTTAGGAACCTACACTTGAACCCTTTTTTATTCCATGCATCTCAAGGAATTCCTTTAAGGCAGAGATAATTTTCACGGAATTAAAAAAAAGTTATTTTTGACATGACAACTTAAATCTAGCTAACACAACTACAGTGCAAATCGCAGTCATTTAATGAAGTTATCAGTATTTCCCAAGGCAGTTTTATAACCGGGTGCCAAGCAAACAACGGAATTGCTACAGGGGCTAGTTCCGATAATTTTAAAATGCACTAATTGGATCAGTATTTGTTCTAAATACTAAAAATTTGGACTATTTTTTTTGTTTTATGGTAGTTTTTAATTGGTATACTCCGGTTACTTTACCGGTTACACAGTTTTAAAACACAGATTTTAAAGTGTCGTAATGTTATGTAAAATGTACGCCCAGATAGTTTGTAACACGAATAGTTCAGTTGAAATGTGTAATGTTTTAGCTCGCTTTATTTATACAATTGTTTACCGCCATAAAAAATACCAAATATACTTTTAAATGTTACTAATATTCGTAAATATACTGTTCCAGTTATTAAATGCATTTTGCAATGTCAAGAAGTGCTTGAATTTTTTCAACAAACTCATTAAACGAGTCCGGAAAGCTATTTTAATTGCTAATAAGTTAAACATTAGCGTTAAATATTTGTCTTGTTTATATAAGCAGCAGTCCAGAGGATTTGATAACATTCGGGAATGAGATTGAACTTTATTATATCGTAAAATATTACCGTTTGTTCAAACAATCTACATAAATTTATTTTACGTGGCTGGATATCTTAGTTAATGAATTATTTGTTTTACAGGATTTGTAACAATATATTTAAGTTGAATCGGGAAGCACAAGACATAAATGAAGAGTCCTTTAATCACTACAGATAGACACAGTCTTTAAAACTTCACTCCCAAACTGCAGTTTTATACTACTAACATAAAATTTTATTATTATACATACAAAGTATAAACATAAACATGTAAAAAGATTTAATGTAATAAAAAATTTCAATAAATTTTAATCTTTCCAGTAGATTCACCATAAAGATGCAATTTAAACATATTAACCATATTAAAGCTTGCTTTATGAACCTAAATTGAATTATTCTATTCTAGAAAGCTTCTGATTTTCATCGATGCATTATTTGTTCATTCATTATTCATCGCTACGGATTAATAAACATTGTTATTTAATTACGAATTCTATTTTCTACTAAATGTATTCAGGCCAAATATAACACACAAATACATTGACGTAAGCAACCTGTGGGTGGCCAAAGAATCCTGTATCGCTAATCAGTAATTACCGTGAAGCCTCCGGCATCGGATTAAGTTACCATTAACCTTGTATAATATAAGCCATTTGTATGTATAGAGATTTCTAAATTAACTACGAAAAAATACTTATGTTACAATGTTATTCTTTTCAATGATTGGGTAGTTATATGAGGCATACGATCTCCTGTGGAATAATGCGAATATGGTCAACTGCGAGGTAATCAGGATATATATAAATTGTTTTTATTATGACCGTTATGTGTGTTCCATGTTTATAAATATATTTTTTAAGAAAAAAATAAACAAATTACGTATTAAAATAAATTAAAAACTTGTGCGCAAGCCACAGGCGCTCATTTAAGATATCTAGTATTGAATGGCTACTTACTTTTTACATACCAGTCATTCTTTAGAAAAGCTCACTTTAAAAAAATATATAAGTTAAGGAATTTAGCATTTACTTTGGATCAACTAGATCGTAGGCGTAGCTGCATTGGTGGGACAAAAAGTTGATAAGTACCTATGCAAAAGTACTAATTTATACTTTATAGTCACTAACTTATCCTGGTTATTTGAAATTAATTAAATATTTATATATAATTAGTATAATATTATTTGGTATATAATATAATTATAAACCAAAGAAATTATGGTGATACTAGCGTAGTATTCTGCTAGATACTAACTTTTTAAGAATAAGAAGAACGGCATGATTTTAATGTATGCCAAATCCATCTCCGGACATATGACCTGTCCGTGTACTATGTCAAAAGGAAATCCATATATATCTTCATGTATAAAGGTACCTATATTCTAGAATCAACACATTCACTAACGGCTTGACATCAGTGTTATTACTTTATTAGCTATAAACATCGCGAAAATATGCTTTGATAATGCTCTATAAATTTTAATAATATCGCAATTGAAGCGAACTCGTAAAATCAATATACCCGTTGTACGCACTCATTTGAATTCTTCGAATGAGTGCGTAATATACCTAATCACTTTATAGCAACAATTTCATTTAACAGTTCATAAAATTTAATTAAATTCATAAGCCGTGAGTTGCCGTGAAAACGAATATTCCAAATTCAATTAATGTCAACTTATCATTTGATAAATCTGGAATATTTATATAATAATAATGAATATCGATAGTATAGTTTTTAGTTGTACTTTGTTTTCAAGTAGCAATTACCTAAAGCTCTATCAATATAACTCATATTCAGTGAAACGAAGACACTGACATAGCTCGTCAAATCAGCACACTGAAGAAGTGTCCCAGTCTTTTTGGACTCAGATGGACGATGGAGCATCGTAGCGCAGCGCGATGAGCCGAATAACTTGAAGAGATATGAGAATTATATTATATATTGCTGGATATTCATTACACAACTGGTGAATGTCACATCAGCGTAAGTTGAGCCGAAATAAAACTCGCATCCCTGGAATGACATGCACATTTATTTACTAAACTAGAAACTACTGGAGTACCATGTCAGTCTGTCGTTCGGCAAATACACCGTGGGTTGGTGAACTTCACCAACCCATGGTGAACACCCAATGCATAGAGACTAGGGGCTCGAGCTTGGTACATCAAAGAATGATTCCACTGAATTCAAAATTTACCAACACAAATTTTAAATTGATTTATGTATGGAAATTTATAATTTCGTTATAATTAATAACTCCCATTCAATTTCTATGCTTAACGATGTCTGCGCGAAAGAGGTGTTTGAATATGCTTATTTGTTATTTTTGACTCTTTAAGTCTGTACTGTATAGTGGAGGCTAAAAAATATAGATTGACTTGACTATCACACTTTTTATATAATAATACAGGGTAAGTTTTAATAGAACACAGAACTTCAAGTTTAGTTTCTAAGTTCACTTGAAAATGAGCAATCCTATGTTGACCGCAGGCCAGCTTGCTACAAAGCAAAAGTTTCGGATGTAATCCCGGATCAGCGTCAAGACTGTCAAGTGCAATTATACAAGTACGTCTTACGGTGATCGGACTGAGCTTTTGATAAACACTTAACAGCGGTAAGAGTGCGTCGAAGTATGCAAGGAATCCAAGGCATTGGAGGGGATTGTGGCGTGGGCGGCGGGGTGGTCCGCCCGCCCAAGCGACAGTTGGCCTCTCGGCTTCGACGGCGCGCGTGGCCCGGACCATGCCCTGTTATAGGCCGTAGTACTCGATTCGCGGCGCGGTACTTATCGACAACTTTTGTTGACGTTCACAAAAATATACAAAAAAGAACCGAACTTTGTGGTGGTGAAATACAGACGATGCGTGGTCACCGCGCGACTGACTCTGCTGGTTAACTACTCTCACATGCATATATTGTCACCACGTGCACTCGTAAGTACTTTTATTGTCTTAAGTAGTTATAGAAAATATGATGATGTCATAAATACAATTGTTGTCATTGCCACTACAATTTACTTAAGTAAAAGTTCGAAAATGTAAAGTCAATGAAAGTTCTATTGTTATAGGTATAAAAAAATATTCATGCTTAGTTTTAAAATTTGTTTTATTGTATTGAATGGCTTTGCAAATTATTTTTTTTTTTAATCGAGCTATCATAGAAAACATGTGTTGCTATTTGTAAGTAACAAGTTGATTTACAATAATACATCGGATTGCACTCCAATTTATCGACACAAAATAGTTTCAAACAAACGGTATATTTGATTCAAAGATTTTATGAAAGTAATTATTTTATTTGAGATTTTACACTTACTATCAAAAATACTTGTATACTTAATATCAAAAAGTAAGAGAAACAGATTTGTACTGTCAAAAATATTGCATTATCTTACTTAAAATGTGTTTCACATTTTAACCATTCACAAAAGGTGAGTGAAACAAACATTAATTATTTTAGAAGCTAATTTTCACACGGCTTTCAAAATGCCTTCAAGTTTAACAGAGTTTTGAAATATTTAACAACTTCGCAAAACCAATAATATTGTTCACGACAAAGTTATCCCAAAACATTGTTTTCACGTTATATTCACAAAATTTAATATAATGGTGTATATATATGACGTTTGAAATGTAGGTAAAATATTAATATTATGTAGGTAAAATGATAACCTGAGATACAGGATACTTTTAGTTCAGGTATTAGCCCACCAAATTTACTCAGTTAACTCTTATTTATGTAACTCAATTGTAATTGGTTTTATTATTATACACTTTTTATTATTATACATTTGATGGTTAAAACGAAATTATACATAAGCGATGCCCTTCTAGTGAATTATGGATGACTAGGATACGCTTCTAAAAAGTATCATTTTCACAAAATCCGAAATCCTTCAGAGGCTATTTATAAGGGTTTCCAAGTTTACCAAGTTTCAAGACCAAGGTGAGAAAACTTTTGTGTCTGTATAATTTGCTTCAAAATATCCATAGGAAATCCTTGTTAAAATAAATAGCGAATCAACATCCACTGATATTTACACAGCGATATATTTAGTCTCAAACTAAGCCTGTTATATGATATACACAAGAAAAGATAAAACTTAAATATGTCACCGAAAAAAAATGAAAAAAAAAAACTTTATAAATTTATGTAAGCGAAAAGTAATACAATTTGTCTCTGGAGTCCTACGAAAGTTTTAGGAATTAATCAAATTTCCCAGTGACATATACACTTTTTAATAAAACACCTAGACTAATACAAACAGATATGTTCATGCACTGAAATGTGTGTACTACCCGGGGATCGAACCCGAAACCCTTGGTGTAAGAGCTGATGTTTTAACCAATTACAACACATGGATCGTCAATGATAACGTTGTTTTTCTATGTAAATTAATATACATGCTTTTATAAAATTACTTACGATTACGGTAATAAAGATAATATATTACATTTTGCTATAACAGCGAAATGCGTAACAAAACATTTTATGAGGCTATTCTTGTGATCAAGTATGTTGTACGACCGATGGCCGTTCGAGGAGACGATTTCTGAGGTGGAGACCTCGTCATCTCTCTTAGCATCACCTCCAACTTGAAAATTGTATGACAGGGCGTTTTATATGGCATTTTTTTAAGGGGGGCTTTGCGCCTTTGGTGATTGTAAACAACGTCTTGGCAAACGTAACGGTGCCCAGCAGTTGGACGGATCGACGATTTGCGATGCGCTTGCTGATTCTGGATGAAGACATCTGAGATTCAGGCACAATATTGACGAGATTCTTAGGCCTGGCGTATCTCTGCGCTCACCAACCCGCCTGCCAAGCGTGGTGAGTATGGCATTTACCCCCAATGTTAAGGGGAGGCTTTAGTTCAGCAGTGGATATATTAGGCTGTAATGATGATAATGAATATAGTATACTTATATTATAACTACTTACTAATAATCATAAGTATCATTTTCATAATTCATGCGCTAACATACGCAGCTGAGACATGGACACTGACTGCATTGGTTGGTTCACAAGATCAAAATCACTCAACGCGCATAGGAGCGAGCTATGGCTCGGGGTCTCTCTTAGGGATAAGATTAGAAATGATTCAATCCGTAAGAGAACTAAAGTTACCAAAATAAGTGGGCTGGTCACGTATGTCTCAGAACCGGAGGGCGTCCTGCGCTACGCTTGCGTCTTGCAAGCGTAGCGCAGGATGCCCTCCGGCCCGATGGAACGACGACTTGCGAAAGATTGCTGGTGGAAGCTGAATGAGAAAAGCGGAGGATAGTATATATCGCGCAAAATGGGGGAGACCTACGTCCAGCAGTAGACTGCGATAGGAGTCGATAGGATAAAGAGACATGTGTAAAATAGTTACGAGCATGTACATATAATTTATCTAAATGTTATCGTTAAAATATATCTTCTCACATGGGATTATGTTGCGAGACGACCAACGCATGTCTACCATAACTTTTTACTACTAAACGCCTGTAAACATTAAATATAACTGCAACTCGTTATTTTACCGGAAAGAATACGAGCTAGTTTCAACCAAATATTTACCAACGTTAAACAGAAAATGTTATGTTGTTGCATTTAACACGCACGCTTCGGCATGTTTATGTTTTACTGGAAATTATAACAATATAGTAATGGCGATAAATAAAACGAGCAATACTATAATGAATTATCGTGTTAACTATTATACACCCTTAGATACGGCAAATGAAGTTCTACGCTGCTGTGTGAGTTGCAAGGACAATAAATGAACTAACCTATGGATTATTAACGATCGTGTGGACGCATATGTACCTTGAACTGATATTACGGATCTATTTGTTGTTATTGAAAGTTCAATTTTTTTGCAGATCAAAAAGTGGTACAAGAACATACTTATTAGCAGTTCATTCCATGTAACCATGAAAATAAAGTAATGATAAGGAGATACCTGCTAAGATGTGACTAGTGCTTGGTTGGAATGTGTAATAAAATACATTCTAATAATACGTATTCACACCGACCATTGTGATGGGTACTGGTTTCGGATTTTATTATACTAGCTTAACATGAATGAGCAAACCGCTCCTGATAAATATGTTTGTAGGTATTGCTATATATACATGTGATTACACGTTTAATAATACACTCAATGACTTATCTCAAATTTATTTCCACGAATATTATTTCAGAGAATACTGCGTTTCACAGGAAGGTCGCGACTTTTCCTCGGTAATAACTTTTGTACATGAACTCAACAGAGTACTGGCGAATATGTTTATATATGTAAATATTTTCAGCGATGATTTACTGATTTTGCTTTGGTATTTTGAGAATCTTCGATTTATCTTTCCATTAATAATAAATGTCCTGTACTAGTTGGATGATATCCTTAATAGTAAACCTTTTCATGGCGACTTTTAAAATGAATACTGTTGTCTGATTTCTTATCGATAGGTCATTATCGCCAATTTATAATATAGGCAAACACAAGTCACATCTGTCTTCGTTTTGTCCCAGTTTATTTGTCGTACTAATTCCAGTGCGTAAGAAAGAAATGGAGAAAATTTAGTAACAGTCCACGGTTCTTACAGAACGAATACTCATATAACCGCTCTTAAGGAGTACCACGGTACGATTGTTATATGGCACATTGGATAAATTGTGTAACTGAAATTAATAGATACTGAACGATGCTTGATGAGAAATTAATCGTTAACTTGCATAACACTGCTTCGAAAAGTGGCTTGATACAAGTCTACTTTGCTGTCTGCCAATCGTTTAGTGCAAATGGCATATGGGTTTCGGTTTAGTTCTGCAAAAACCCTAATGATAAAACTTGAAAGGGCGCAGCGCACAATTTTTAAGGTTATGTTAAGAAAGCCGTGCTTTTCCACTAATGCCTTATATGAAGAGTAAAATCTATTGCGACTGAGACAGTTATTTATTCGAAATGCTTGTTTGTACATCCACCAAATTGGCGCGAAGCCGATTCTTTTAGGAGGTGAGACACGACTTGTTAATTTAGCTGTGCCTTATGTAAAAGCCAGTTTTGCCAAAAGATTCTTCAAATAGATTTCCTTTTCTTTTCATTATTTATTTTAATTACTACTACGAGTATGTTTTTGGAAATAATTATCGCCGACATGCACGGGACTGGCGCAAATTTTGCGATCTGGATAACTCTCCAATAATTTAAGTTAGGGCTTTTGCCATCGTTAGATTACCTATAGTAATGGATATTTTTGACCAGTCACAATACCAAAAGGTCTCTAAAATATCACGTTACATGTCCTGGACTTTTGCAAATTGTCGGTCTCTATGCAATATAGAGAGAAATAGCTCCATGCGGTAAAAGTAGTATTTTTTAAGTATATTTTTCACAGGAAAAGTGGAAACTCTAAATGCTTTGCAGCGGAAGCGTTAAGTCGGCTCGCGTCATGAATAGATAATATTTCTAGTCCCTTCATTAACGAGTTGGCTGTATGTGGGCTACGCTCGTTAAGCTGACCTTACAAGTAGTTTCAATTAAATCGGAACGCCACCTTAGTCAAAGATTAATATAATGACTGTAGGTAGGAAAGTCTTTATATTCATAATAAATTCCTTTTTTATGTAACAAATATTCAATATATGAAGTTCATTTAACAAAAGTTTGAAAAACTTATATTGCCGCGATAAATATAAATATTTTCAGTTTAAATTTGTAAGTACACAAGGCGTGTAGTCGTCGGAATGGACTGCTCATTTAAGAGTTCCTGTATGCCTTAAATTATATTTTATGAATAAATATCAATACAAAAGTCCAGTAAATTCTATCACTGTTAATATTCGTGGCAAAGTATTAGTATGTTTTACACATTTTAGCTATCAAATAAATATCTTGTCCTTTACTTAATTTCAATAAGAGCAAATATTTCTTAATTTGAAATATCAAGCGAATTTTATTACCAACATTTTTTGCACAGTCAGTGTCTAATAGCAAAAGCAATTACTAAGGTTATTTCATAAACGTTTATGACTTTATAATACAATGTCAAATATTATATAGGTATATATTGTAAGAGGTTTTAATCCGAGACCCGGTGAGGGACGTCACAATCCGGATGATGAGCCTCCTGTCGCTAAGTCACTGGGTCAAGTTGCCACTTTGGCTTAAAGAGGTGTATGTTGTATCTGTTATTAGGCCCTGGCTTTATGAAAAATGTTGGTAAGAAAATCCATATAAACATAATACATCGGATATTTCAAATTTGGAATTATTTAGTAGAAATATATAAATTGTCACAGTCCCAAAAACGGGATAATAACAGTAAACCATACGTATTCATATATTTTTATTTTCAGTCCAAGGTCGCGTTTTTTTCGATCAGTGGTTCGTCGAACGTTTTAACCGTCTTTTCGAAGCTTTTTACAAATTAATACTTTAAATTTAGCGTTAATGTTGTTTGCCACAAAAATAGATAAAATCTAAAATATCGCTGTTCACTTTCGAAGCACATGAGAGTCGTGTTTAAATATGTATAAAGTATACAGAAGGCGATTTCAAACAAAATAGGAAATAAAGACTTCGTTATTGAATCTATTTTTCCGGTTTTTCCTGCACGTCGTGTACTCTTCAACTGTCTACGTTTTCACCGCAATATTGCAAAGCTCTTGTGGGAACTTTGAGCATTGTAATATGAGGCACGATAGAACGTCGGCGTAACTAAACCATTTATTCGTAAAAGAAGGGAAAGAGGAACTTTTAAAATACCTGAAATATGCGGTAGAGCAAATTCACACCCACATATTCTTTTTGGTATTTATAAGGAATTCGTTATAACTACTAGCAATTGTAGTTAATATTTATGATAGTAAGAAATGTTTGGAACAGATTTGCTCGTTTCATACAATTATGACTCAGGCCAATTATTTGCTTTAACTGGGTAAATATTTAATTTTTCATTATTGATTGACGTTTAATGAATTCCTTAAATCTAGCCCTTTTTGCAAACATAATGAACCCCTTCAAAAATCATTGTCAATTTACAAAAAAGCTTGTATTAAATTGTATGAGATATTATGTAAATATTTGATGGATCGCCTTTAAAACAACGTTGTTAGCTTTTCCTTACTGATTTATCCCGCTATAGCTGCTCTGCCGTGTTACACATAAGTCTGTTATCTCAAAAAAAAAAGAGTTATGAGAAAAACGATTGTATTATAAATTAATAAAGGGTAATATACAATTTTAACTCTGTGTATGTTTTATGAATGTTTGAAGAACATTTTGACGTATTTTATTTTATTATGTCTGTAAAACTTACTTTTTAAATCGAGGTAACGTGTTTTTAATAAAACGTGGTTATGCGTCGTACTTTAAGTTGAGTTGAGAAGAGTAGGTTCAATGCAAGGCAAACCTATTTTTTGGATAATTTCCGTCTGTATTAAGTTGAATGAGTTCGGTATAATTGAAACGATAGTAAAAAAATAAGTTTAACCAATTTGGCATTTGAGTTTCTGGTAAGTATAATCGGAGTCTTCGTAAGATGTTTAAGATGATAGTGTGTTATAAAAATAATTAAATAAATAGTACGACAACCGGTAAATAAAATGGGGTTTTAATATGAAACTCGTGTCTTGTGCCCCATGTTAGCAAACGTTTCCGTTAAATTGTACCTACCATGATAAAATATAGATTTATTACTTGTAAATGTAATTTTTTTGTATTACGATATTTCGTGCCAATTTAAGCGTTTCATAATAAGTTGAAATCCCACCATTAGGCAATTTCATAATGGATAAATATCAATAATTTGATAATAGCAGTTTGATTATAGTTAAAAAATATTATATAAAAAGTTATTATTTTTCGTTAATGCCGCACTGCGCCCGACACCAGAGACAACAGATGTTAGATCTCTTATACTCGGTAATTTTACAAGCTACAGTACCCTCATCCCGAAACACAAAAGTGCATAAAATTCTTATTTTACAGAACGATATTTAGCACTGCGGTGGTACCTACATAGACGTCTCAGTATCGAGTCGCACATCTAGAAAAAAAGTAGTTGTTAAATAGCCACTTAATAAATCATTAGAAATATCGTGAGTGCATTAAGCTTGTGTTAACAATAATAGCATTGTAACGAAGCAAGGAAGTAATCTATTTAAGGTAATGTTGTCCCTTAATCTTATTATCTTAAGGAAACAAACTCCTAAGAACCTTCCTAAAAGGTTACTGGTACATGTGTTCACTTTAGAAATAGACTGTTTATGGGCACGTTTATCTATTTAATTATTAAAATGAGACGTGGGGCTTCTGTGTGGGGCTGACTCCAAAACAAGTGAACGCAATATAGAGGATTATTTATCGCATAATAAGCAATGTGAGAGTGATATTACGATAGGTATATATTTTTTTAATGAATTCATTATATTCACTATCTTAAAAAGGCATTGAATTTAGATATTAAATAATACAACATGAATAATACAAAATTTGAACCATTCGGTGTCGAGACCCTTGGTCCGTGGGGTCCTAGTTCTTTGAGGATTTTCAAGGAAATTTCGAAAAGTTTAGTCGACATCACAGGTGACCGAAGATCTGGCTTGGACAAAGAATCAGTCTGGCAATCCAAAGGGGTAACGCAGCCAGTATCTTCGGAACCTTGCCGAAAGGACTTCTAATGATATTTTTTAGTTTTAATTATTCATTTTTAAGTATTTAGGTAATATATTTTAGTTATCTTCTTTTATTTATTTAGTGTTTTTCCTATTTTGATGTTATTAATATTTTAATTTAACATTCGTTTCAATGGTAAAAAAAATTAGAGATATTCAAATGAAACATTTGCTGAAATATAAAATTATATCCAGTGTGTAAAAGTATAGTCAACTACCACTGCGAGTCAAATAGATAGTCCAATCGCTTGTTAGATAAAGAATTATATAGTAATTTTGTGCATTAGTTTGTTACTCAGTAACTTTTTCATTGATTTATATTTGCTGTAAGGTAGAATCTGCGCCATGTATATAACAACGTTGGTAAAAAGCAGCCCCATTAATGTTCGGGTCTAGACAAGAGTTATTGAACATTGTAGTGTTGAAACTTTGCTTAGATCATTTGTTTAGTGCCAGTTTTACGGGCGAGGAACGTTTTTACTGCCATAGTTAAGCCATAATTAGACACGTATAATGGGAACGTAAGACATCAAGTTTTTACATCGAAACGTAATGCAATCGCATCTGCGAGTATTTGACTTACTCACAAATCCGAATTCATTCCGCATTTGTACGCCATACTTCTCTAAAGTTTCATGTATGGCTTAGATTTCAGGAATCAATTAAGGTCCAACTATTACTTAGGTACATTTATTTTGGTATTCTAGTGTAATGGTTTATATATTATCGGTTCGATCCCCGGGCAGTATTTTTTTTATAAAATAAGGAGGCAAAGGAGCATGTGGCTCACCTGATGGAAAGTGTCACCGCCACCCATGGAAAAAAATAGTAAAAACATTTGTGTGCATGAACATGTTTGTTAATGGTCCGGGTGATTTCTCGTAAACATGACTTATTTACAAAAAACATATTACAGTCCTATGCTTAGATCGGGGTCGTGGGTAGACGGTGCTTTGTAAATTTCAGCGGATTTATATTTATTTATATGGCTAGACTTTTTGCTTTTTAAAAAAAAGCTTATTAAAATTCGACGTATCGCATTCCACTGCGCTGGTCCAGTGCGCGTCGATTTTAATAACTTTTTTATATTTTAAAATAAAAGTTACACGGATAATTATATTTAAAATTAGCGTTATGAAGTCAATTTAGGTAGCAATTACTTCAAAAGTAAAATAAATGCCAATCAATGTGTATTTAACCAATTTTGACCATGAAAATGTTATATGATAGTGACTTGTTTGGTTTTCAAAAATGTTTCTGTATTTTTTGCAATGATATTATATGCGTGAACTTATTAACGCATATATATAATATCTTCTTTTAATATTTATTGGTTCCAGTTCATAATGAAGTTCAAGTGCTAGATTTCTACCTCTGTATACTTAGTACATATAAAACTACATTCTTGAAACAAAAGCACATTTTAGGACGCATACACTCTATTCATCTTATTTAATGGCAATGTCACTTGAATATACTTTATTGTTCGAGTGAATCTTCATTGTCTCGATTTACGTTCAATTATCTACGGTGTACTTGGACAAATGTGTGTATTGCATTACTATTAGTCATGACATTTTATTTATATGAGAAGTTATTTATTTTTGGTAATATATTGTTCTATAAATAAATAATATTAGCCGTTAGTTTGACGATCGCATTGGTATCAGCTACTGTTATAAATGTATAGCTTAGCTTACAAATTAGTGGTCAAGACTGGACAACTTACCTAAGTCTCACCAGTACGAGTAATTACTTACTGGATTAATCTCCAGGGAGTATCAATCATTATTAATCTCAATTTTAGCATGTCATGTAATTTAATTAAATTGTATTTTGCTAAAGTAGTAACATATGTTTACACCAAAAAATATGTCCCAATTAGTAACAAAATAAATATATCCGATTGCAAGAAGTTTCGGTTAAGAAATAAAATTCAAATTCTTTCTCTACGAATTACACGTTTTTTTATTAGGTATTATGAATGGAGTATTTGAGTTAATTTCCAATGTATTGTCTTAGACTGTAGACGGATATATTGGTATTTGCCACCTTTGGCCTAGATACTTGGGGCTTGCCACAATGTTATATGTAAGCCTTGGTTAGAATTATCCCACAAATATATTTTGTAGCCAATACTAGCGGTACGACAGCGTTTACTTAAGATAAAAATAAAATTTACTTAATATTGTTATTATTTTTAATATATTTCGCATGCTATGACCAAGGGGACACGATTACTTAACCATTTTTTAAAAATTAAATATTATATAAGAACATTCTACACGTATTCCAGATTCCAGGGTGATAAAACATTGTTATCTTCCTGATATTTTATTTATCACCATTTAGAAGGTTTAAAAATATCCTTGAAAATTTATAATCCTTCGTAGTACTAGTGATAAACTGTGTTATTTTACGCCTTTATTTTCGTTTATTAATTATTAAATTGTCTCGTGTTATACAAATTGATGAATATCTATTCCCAAGATTCTAAAAGGTTTGACCAATCCTTTAAATATACGTTTTTTTTAATATGCGGCAAATAATACACTGCTCTCTGATTGGTCGATATTGACAGTAGCAGTACTTAATTTCATAAACTTAGGTACAACCAGGCTTGCCGGAATATAATCTTATAAGTTCCGATTAATCCAGTACTTACACAATCATCATCATCATCAGCTCATTAAACGTCCCCACCGAGGGGCACGAGCCTACCCGTATAAGGTGATTAGGCCTTTGTCGTCCACACGGGCCTAGTGCGGATTGGACGATTTCACACACAACCTTCGAATCTCTTCGCAGGCATGCATGAAGGTTTCCTCACGATGTTTTCCTTCACCGTAAGAGCGAGGGATAACGTACATATATTTTAAAAAATTCGAAAACACATTGGTACTGTCGGGATTTGAACCTCAGCCTCCCGGTAGGAAGGCGACAGTCCACCATTGAGCCACCGACACTCTACAATATTTGTTTATAATTATGATGGAAACACATAATTCGAAGAAATACCTTTATTATTCATAAATGTGTTTCATGCCAATATTTGTATTTATTAATTTCTTTTATCCATGTTGGTTAGATTAGAACTGTAACCTCAACAGCCCGTGAGCCAAGGGGGCGAACGCGTGCCGTGACAACAGCGACCTGCGAAGCGTCAAAAAATATTTGTTATTATAAAATTTTGAACAACACGTTATGAGTAAATATTTTGGTTATGTCCACTATAAAACTTTCGTAGCACTGTAGTAAATTGGCCGCCTTTATCACTTTGCGGATGATTTCGGTAAATTGATCAATTTGCGAATTAGTGTAGAATCCTACGAAAGAAACTTTTCCTAGATCATTTTAAAAAATGGTCTTGTTAGTTTTTGGTGACATATATTCCATCTATACAACTTTACAATCAATCCTTTTTATCGCGCACTGTGTATCCAGATGTGTTTACAAAAGTCGTATTTAATTTTTGAGTACAAACAAAAATGCAAGGTTGGTTCTTAAAGAATAATACCGTATAAGGAAGGATGTATTTCAAACTGCTGCATGAGAATTCATATTACTTCACGCTTATTTTCGTATTAAGATATCTTTCCTATCTTTGTACCATATATCACGAAAACGAGTGACTTCGATGTGGGTTGCAGTGAACAGACAGAATAAATCTTTCGGAATTTTAAAATGGTTTACTTTTTACTAGGTGGTAGACTCGGTACTGAGTCGTCTAGGTAGGTGCCAACGCAGTGTCAGCTATCGTCACGTAAAATAATAGTGTTATGTACTTTTGTGATTCGGGATGAGAGCAATGTAGCTAGTGAGATTACTGGGTATAAGAGACTTTTTTTTGGTTGGTCTCCTTCAACGCCGCTCTATCATGGTCAGGCGTATCACTGACCCAGACCTGATGGTAATTAGGTATTTTAACCGCCATGTTCACTTTGTGACATAAAAAACAAGCCGTGAACTCCTATTTCAATTACATCTAGTTCACACGCTTTATAAACAATATAAAATATTAAATTCAGACCAAAGAACAGACCATTCTTTGTTTCTGAATTGTACTACAATCAGTTTCGTGTCTAAGGTTTTAAAGAGTAAAATATTAAGTAAGCATATCGTTTAATTAGTTAGGGATTTCACTTGTTCATTTTTATTATTATCATCTTTAGTACCATAAATTATCCAGCATGATTGTGTATAAATTACACAATGTTATGATTGAAATGTTAAAATGATTAGTTAGAGACAGTATCTCAGCATACATCGTTATTTAACATGTACGAGTAGGTAATTATTGTAATCCGTAAATGTATGCACAAATAAAGTTACGCATGATAAATTCCCGCGTACATACCGGAGTAAATATAAACTGGAAGCGCAGGGCCTATAAGCGTGCGGGGTGGGAGACATCCGGATTACAACACTACGGAATCGGACGCCCGTACATTATTTCCGCATGCCAATGTTTAATTGGTAATTTCCAAAACAAATTATTATGACAAATATGCTTTCAATGAAGAACCGTAATTATTGCGATTGGTGTCATTGTCATTATTTATTGTTACTTTAAGAATTAACCTTAATGCGGAACAAAGCATTAACCAAATTGTTAATTATTATGGCACTGCACTGACTTATTATACTAATGTTATCACTTCATTGAACTTATTCTGAATCCTAGTCAATATCATGAATATACTAAATTTTATACATACATGAAAATAATTGATAAATAGGATTTTTTACTGATAGGTTACCTACCTTAGCTATTACTTGGAACCGTAAGTACGAGATTCATTTATGCTATATTAATAGCGAGTAGAGCTTAAATAGAATTTCAAAGAGGTTTACCTTAATTGGAATATTTATCAAACTAGTATATCGAAGCACAGGTCTTTACAAAATATACTAAATGTATTTCGGTGGTGAATCTTGTGAATCTAAGCAAATATGTTTTTGTTAAGTTACATATTATTAATACTGGATCTTTCATTCCCAATAAGCTCTAAAAACCTTTTGATTTCTAACTCTTAATTAACAAGTCAGCATCAAATAGAATGATTTCGACTGGTTGATTAAGATTATCCGAAGTAGAAAAGTGTGTTTAATCAACAAATCGTGCAATATGTTTCTAACTAAACATAGCGCACGACGCTTCGATATAGAATTCATATTCCATCAGGAGTACTACAGTAAAAACCTTGAGAGGTTTATTTATGTCCAGCATTCAAATCAGTGTTATATAATGATAAATAAATCGTCTTCGCTTTACCGGAATATCAATAGGTATAAAAATCGTTGGACTAATAGACCTGACGAATATGCTATTTTGAATTTTAAGCCTCTATTATAACATATAAAACAGACCTTTTTTGAGACCAAGTATTTTCCGTCCCGGCTATAGCGTTTTATGCTGCAAGAATTTTTGTATCAGTTTCAGCCTCATTTCAATGTTATATACCATAACATCATAACTAAGCCACAACCAAACTTATCCAAAGATTGCAAAATCTGATATAATTGTATTCCTGACACGATCGCAAACATTATTAACAAATACCCTCTAAAGAAGACCTCGCCTTAAATAATGCGATCTATAATGGAACACAGACCATACTTCATTTTCTTAGTTGACTCTTCTGTCCATTATAAATATAAGTTCATGTGCATTTGATGAAAATCAAGGATTGCGCTTAGGGTTTGTGATTCTACCTTTACGTAAGTTCAATGATTTTGTTTGTGAAAAGGTATCTAGAGTCCCTTTCTAGGAATTTTAGAATTTGGAATCATTTTTCACTGTTCTGTAATAAAATATGAAGACTTATTTTGCTTAACTTGTATATCAAACAGTTCTATTCTAGGGTTCGCTGCATCGCTTATCTTACACAAACATCAGTGCTTAGGACAACACATTAGAATTGAATCAGTAATTACATCATGATATAGAATTTCAATGTACTTAGCGTTGTAACGCTATTAGTATTATCAAATAGGTACCTACAGATTTGGCATCAGTAATTATAAATACATTTACTATACTGGCTTGAAACAGAGCCGTCAGGTTAGTAAGTTTTCGCCGCTTAAAAGGAGTCTCATCTGAGGCACATAAAACTATATGCTGACGTTTTACTCTGTCCTTCAGTTTAAACTTATATGCAGCAAATTACCACATTCAAAATTGAAGTCTTTAAATATTGATTAATTATACTGAAACGCTACAGAAACAGTCGTTGCAGCCACTAAGTAGGTCCTTTTAGTGGATTGTTTCTACATAATTGCGATTAGAGCGTCGGTGGCTCAATGGTGTGGACTGTTGCCCTCTTACCGGGAGAGCTGAGGTTCAAATCCCGCCACCGAATTTTCGAAATTATAAGTACGTTATCCGACGCTCTTACGGTGAAGGAAAACATCGTGAAACCTTCATGCACGCCTGCGAAGAGATTTAAAAGGTTGTGCGTGAAGTCGTCCTATCCGCACTGGGCCCGCGTGGACGACTAAGGCCTAATCACCCTATACCGGTAGGCTCATGCCCCTCGGTGGGAACGTTTAATGAGCTGATGATGATGAATTGTATATTAATTTCTAAATTAAACTCAAGAGTACAATGTGTGTGCCCATAAAATAATAAGAAACAAACTTTTATAAGTCATGTTATAAATCAATGTTGAATTATTTTCGATCTTCTCAGAGTTTTAGGGTGACCGAGTATCGATAACTTTTAATTAGAAGTACTTAATTGGAAGAACCACTGTACTGTCATTTCCCCGCGGCATTATCTGTACGAAAGTAAGGGGAAGTAAGGGTAGCACTTACTTCATCACTTCGGGATTCAGCCTTTTGTTTCAGGACCAGGTTTTCAGACAAGTATACCTAATTTCGGCTTCTTGCGTTAAACAGTTTCTGATATGTATTGTCTGCCACTAATTGTTAGTAACTTACTCGTTATTAAATGGAAGAAATCCTAATGTACAATAAATATTGTATTAAAAGCACTAGGTTGGTTTTTACGGGGGGCGTCAACCCCCCTGTCAAAACTAACTTAGCGCTTAGCTACTTCATTATGAAGACAAATTAATCGTCTGTGTTTGCAGATACATATAACTTAGGCATTAAAAAATTGATAAAGAGGCTTTTTCTGAGCAAACTCACTCCGTCTTAGATCACACCCACACAAGCTTATGTTAAAAAAAAAAAGTTTTATATTTTCGCTATTGCCACGTAACCAGTCCTCCACCCAAGCTTATATGTTTGAAAAAAAACGTTTGCAAGAAACTCTTGCATAGGTTATATCGGATGGATGATTAAATAACTTAATCCCTCCGCGCTTTGAAAATCACGCCAAGTCTCAGTTGGTTTCAGTAATATCATAATCTTTAATTATCTTAAAATTCAATAGAAACGAGACCAATCATCTCTAAGGTCTACATTTGTAAGGATACAAAATTAAGTTATCAATTAAGTCAATGTAATTTAAACTTTACTATATATTTACATAAACACCTAATCTATATCTTGTCGGTGACCTAAAATTATTTTTCTTACGACGTATATTGAGTACAGTAATTATCCTCAGACAAATACAACAATTCTAGATGAAAACATGAGAAAAATATACCAAAATAGAACTGCCTTATCTTGTTATGGAGGATCTTAATATCATAATTTGAATGCGTTTTCCGTGCTGCTAGTTTAAAGCTTGTTAGTGCACCCACAAGAATAACTTTGTTACCTCGTTTGGAAAATCTGAACAGTAAACAAATGTTCTGATGCGAAAATAATAACAACTATAAACTAGACACAAATTCTATAAAGAAAATTGTTTTTTAGTGGTAAATAGAAAACATTTTAAGTGACTACTTAATATTCCCTTAGAGTTATACTCATGTAGTTATGTATAATTCAAAATAATAATTAAGTACTTATGTTTTTTGTGACATATGTCATGGAAATTCTACCTTTTACCAGTCTTCCAACCAGCCGTAACAAGAATTAACGACATAAAATTATCCCAGTGCTTAATATGAAACCTTTGTAAGTTAAACCCTCTTTTTAAATATGCTCATTTGGAACATATACGAGGATGATATAACATAAAAACTTATCCCTATTATATCTCGAATGGTATAATTGTTTATTTGTTTTGATGACTGTCTAAAGCAATTCCCATAAGAAAACCAACCGTTCGATGGCTTTGGGTTTACTTCTTATTATAATTAGAAGTAGAAAGATAATTATCTTTCCAAATTTGTGATCTTTATACACTGTTGTCTATACATATAAATTTTTGTCTATACACATAAGTTTTTTATTCTTTCTCTGATTCCTAGATAAAATAGCCTCATAAGAAACCTTGGGTTCCAATATTCGAAATTTATGAAAGTCTTGAAAAACGGTGTGACATTGTTAAATTTATTCACACTTTTTGTGTCAATTTATCCAAAGAATGTTTCAATGAAAAAATAAGTGATGATAATAAAATAAAATAAATACTGTTTCATTTTACTTAATTTAGTTCTTACCAAGGCATCGCGAAAGTTATTTTTGTCATTCGTAACATCAAAAGGATACGCAATGAAGCGGTAAAAGTAACTTGCGCACTATGATATCAACCGCCACCCGTATGTATCTATTCCACTCTGTGCACGATTTTGAGTCACTTATACAACAGTAAGACATTGTCAAGTACACGACGTATTTGCTTTCGCTTGTCCAAATCGGTGAAAAAAAACGTATTTACCTTTGAGGCACTTTCGTTAACATTTCGCCCGAAAGTCGATACTTGGGACTAACGCGCTGACGTCAATGTTGCTTTATGATTCAATCTGACGTTAACTGAGCTCTCGTCCAGCTGAGTGCAACTCGTTCTATAAATACCATAACAATTTGGCTTATGATTTACAAGGCGCCATCGACGCCGGTCATCGCGCAGCAACGCGAAGAACCGTGAAACTGATACAAAACATTGTTTTTAATGTATACAAATACATTTTTTTATCTGCGATGCGTAATTTTATAGAGGTTAACACACGCTTTATGCCTAAGTAGTTCTAAGCAGTCTGAGAAATGAAATATGAGGATATCTAATTAAAAAGTTACCGTTCTATTACAACATTATTTTTAATAAACGTTTTTTCTGGGTCTTAGTTTAACCTTAGTTTAATGATTTGAAACAGGAAATAAAAATATTAAATTATATCTCGTGTTAAACCCACACACAAGCTTTTAAAAGTTGAAATATAGAAGAAATTTTACATGTAAAATTTTAATCTTTTATGGAATTTTCAATCATGTTTGACACCGAAAAACCCTTATTTCAATCATGCTGTATTTGTTCTCTCTACGAAACCATATTCGCGCTCCCATATATCATTGTTATGTTTACATTTCCAGTGTAAATAATCGTATAATGACAACGAAAATGCTTTGTTTTATTAGAGAAGATAGGATGACAAGCTAAAATTAATTTACTAAGGTACCTTGCTTTACTAGTTGATTATATTTATTGACTCACATGAACCCTGTAATTATTAACTTCGTATTTTTCCACTATGTATATGCTAGTACGAGTATTGATTGTATATTTACCTCAATGAGTACGAGTATGTATTTATGGCGGCACTTTCCTTGATACTATTTAATCTGGGATACGAGGAAGCTCTATAAAATGTATGTACGGAAGTACGATTGCATGTTTTTATTTACAATTTTTGAAGACTAGTTCAAACTTAGCTCGAACGTATTAATAAAATCTTTCAGATAATACAGAACTTAACATTTGAAACATGTAGTTATATTATTGTTATATATTGTTTGCCTTTTAAACAATTAATTCTATTATCTTAGGTTACAAGGAGATAATAACAGCCATGTCAATTTAATTTGATTTAATCGACGAAAGTTATTACACAATGAAATAGGCGAATATTTTATACAGACTTGAAGACGTTGTGGAATTCCGCTATTATTCAGCTTCTAAGGCGTGAGTATTGTATACGAGCGGAACATGTAGTACATGCGCTATTTATGTTCTCGGCTCATGTGAAGCTTTCAATTATCACAGTGACCCTTTGCCGCTGAATAACATATTATTTTCTTATCGACTCGATATAGATTCACAAGTTAAATAATGCGACCAATATTGGGCCACTTTGATCGCACTTTCATTTAACATCCAGAGATCCCGGAAACCGCACGAAGTTCGGACAAGACAGTGGGTGTTACATTGTCTAAGAGACACCACAGTAACACAGAATGCTTATGGAATGTTCCCCTTTTACCCGATTCTCACGGCACCGGCAAATACCTGCCTGTAGTCTTTAAATAAAATAACGTTTTTATTTAAAGACTTTTAATACAGTCGTCTCTATAGCAAGTTGGACAACCTTGAGTCGATTAAATGTAAACGTATTATGCTTTTAAGTGCCAATATCAAACAAGTAATAATTAAATGAAAATGATAACCAGGTACCTAGTCTATTTCTCATTATTTTATCATCGTTAACCAAGGAAAATCCAGCTATATAGCAGCCAAGAGACCGTTGGTTCTTATTTACCTTTCGTTCTTTTCCTCTTCCACTATTTGGAAGCTTGTCCATTTCCAATTAAATATAAATTTATAGCATTCAACATATAGAAATCAGTCCAGAAATGGAATAACAAATCATAATTAGCTGTTTCCGTAGGAAACGGAAAGTACTTGTGAATGCATTGTGTTTTCAGTTGACTGTTCACGCGAACTTACAATACGCTTGATTTAATATTAAAACGTAAGTAACGTAAAGAAAACAACATGGACTGTAGATACTTGTATTTTAGAATGGAATTATATGAATTAAATAGATTTCTCTCGAATCATTTTAAATTCATTAAAATGATAAAAGTATGTAACATATATTTATCAGATTTATCACCTCATTATCACCATAATGTATACTTTTGGAGTAGGTCACCTATGGCTACTCATTGAACAAAAATATAAAATTTATTTTGATGGAATAACAACAAATGCCTAATCTTACGAACTACGAGCGTTTAATGCTCTACTGTGCTAACTGGATAAATTATGTCCTTAATGAGCTCATTGTTGTTTAAGCCTTTGCGGTAAACTGAATTTCATCAGTGTATTTGGTTTTGCCCCGGCAGAGTACGCGTCGGAGCCGCTAGCATATGAAATTGTATCAGGCAATCTACTCCGTGCTAAATTGCAGTCTAGGAATGGGTGTCGATACTTGCGACAGCTCTAATTTATTAGCCGCCTGTTATGATTGCGAGATACCTAGAACCATAGGATTATTTTTTCTTAAATAATATATATATATAATAAATATAATAAATATCCACTGACATTCACACAGCGCCATCTAGCCCCAAGTTAAGCGTGAAGCCTGTATTATGGGTACTAAACAACGGATAAATATACTTAAATACATTTTTTTTCGTAAATACATACATATCATACATAGAAAACACCCAGACCATTACAAACAGACATGTTCATGCACACAAATGTTTGTACTGCCCGGGGATCGAACCCGGAACCCTTGGTGTTGCAGCCGACCTCTCAACCGCAACACCAAATGGGTCGTCAAATAATATATATATATATATATAAACTTATTATGCAATAATAAAGTTTTATTCCTATGGTGTTTCGATGACTGATTGATGATTAATGATAAATATTTTGTAAGTATCAAAATGTTCTTAAGGATAGCTAGTCGGTAAAGCGATATCCATAATAACTATATGTCTAAAACAGATGTACTGAAACACCTACGTGTAATTAAAAATAACTTAGGTCTTATTGACATGCAAAGTGACTAGAAAAGCTGTTGGTCGAGTACTCGTAAGTTTAATAAGCTTATTTGTATGCTTCCTGCAGTTTAAATTTAGTTGCAAGTTACTTTAAGATATATTATCAATTTTGGTTTGCTTAAGAATTGTTTCTAGGACATAATATTATATTATATTTGCGTTTCAAAATTATACCAAAGTTTAAATACCGATGATGACACAGTCATTTCTATATCACTTGGAATTAGTAACCTTTTGCGGAACTAGCGAAGCGTACGCAAACTGTATGAAAACAATGGGGACGACTAGTTGATGTATGTAAATATTCGGGATCGGGGATCCGGGGTCCCAAACTTTCGGGATCGGTCGGATAACGTGAATCAAAAGTAGGTTAAAAATATATTTCAAAATGTAGATTATATTTACATAGAGTCAGCAAGCACGAATTTGAAACTTTTATTTATATTTTTGTAAGTATATGTAGTTTGTTTTTATTTTGAATCTATCATCCGTAATAAATTCTACCCGTGGTGCATCCTGTCTAACGGATGAAGAACCTTTCAACGTGCATTGGACTTGCCTACCAGGTTTAAGTACTCAATAATCAGCCAAAGCAAACAAGAAATTTACGAAGTACATAAAGGAATCCCTATTAATTTATCACATTTGTCTTTATCCTGGATGTCAGCTAACTTCATACCAAATTTTATTAAAATCGCTTCGTTAAGGCGCGACGTATTCATGTCGTGCGTGTCACGGAACAACATTACTTTATTTTTCTAAATTCGAAAACAAAAGTTGTCCTTTTCACAGCAGCTACGTGCCATTAAGAGTCCCACAAAAAAAAATATAAGTATGTTTATCAGTTATTAAGTACCCATAATACAGGCTGCATGCTTAACTTGGGGCTAGATGGTGCTGTGTGGATGTGTGGATAATTATTTATTTCAGAGATTACAAACAGACAGAAAAAAACATGGGATATGGAAATTTCAATATTACAAACTTTAATTTTAATTATATGTAATAATGATTTTATTGTCTTAAAATTGACCAATTTCTGTGTCTGCTTAAAAGGAAAAAAATATTTGCACTCGAATGGTCACAATATAACGAGTACAACCGTTACTACGAAGGGAATAGTATACATAGTAGAACAAGTAGAAGTACGTCAGCGAGGGCAAGACAAATAAGTCGTCTCCCGATTACGACAAGCGTGTTTGCCCGCTCGTTACAACATCGACTGCGTGTAGTGTTGCCAGCTGAACCGATTTGCGTCAAATGACGCAATTTTTTTGATCCTTTTCATTCGATTCGGGAGCCTATAAATTGTAATAGTTAATTTATTTTTATCAGGAAATAATGTGACATTATAATGGTCCACAGTTCATACTCGAACAATTGGTAAAGTTCAGTCATTAGTGCTAATGCAGGTTAAACATTACATAATGTCAATTATTAATATTACAAAATATATTTTTCGCTAATTGGCAATCTTTAAAATCTAAATGCCTTGACAGAACACAAAGAATGATTACCAGTTTAGACAACATGGTTACTTAAGTTTATTAACATGTGTGCACCGTTTTATGAATGAATTTATTTAACGCTAGCTTTTGCCCGCGGCTTCGCTCGCATTAAATTCGGGATAACACGGTACTTACATTTATCACTATACATAGGGTTTCCCCTCCCTCCAACTTTAAAGGTTTCGGGGTCAATTTCAGAACTTTTTTTAGCAAAAAATATGTTATAGTGAGCTAACCTAAAAAGATAGACATATGCTGTCGCGGACTTTTTTGTAAACCTTTAAAAGGAGAACAATACTCTCATACATGACTTTTGTGAAACTTTAACCGTTTACTCAACGTATGCAGCTCCAAGTATGAAAAAATACCCCCGATTTTGAAACATTCTTCGTTGCTGCCCCGCTTCTATTGCTCGTAGCGTGATGATATATAGCCTATAGCCTTCCTCGATAAATAAGCTATCTAACACTGAAAAAATTTTTCAAATCGAACCAGTAGTTCCTGAGATTAGCGCGTTCAAACAAACAAACTTTTCAGCTTTATATATTAGTATAGATAGATAAAATGATTTGTCAGTCAGGGTAAATGAAAGCTTACACATTTTATTAGTGAAATGAATTTATTTAATAAGTGTTTCTTTGTATATTATCTATTCTTAAAGTATATTATCTATTCTTTAAAGATGAAAATCTTTTATTTAAGAGTGTCCATATGTATTTGGCAGTTGTAGTCGTTTCGATTTTAAACAGAGTATCCAGTCAGTCTAGGAGCGTCCTGGTATTTGATACTATTGACCTGGCATCACTAAGCGACACAATTCTGCCTCACTACGCATGCACACTAATTCGAATTCTCAAGCTGAATATCGGAGGAATACCCCATGTATATGGACGCGTTGCAACTCGACGTAACAATGTTTGAACGTAATAGAATAAAATAATGCATGTGTTGTGTATAGGAACATTCTCAAAAAATATTCAGATCGTAATAAATCTCGTAGTCTTTTTTGAGAGTTCAGGCTAGTTGTTCTTGTTCCTATATTATTTTGCACTCAATAAACTTTAATTTTGCTTTATCGGTATTTCTATCATACAATATTTATTTTCTTTGATTCAAATGTAGTAGAATTGTATTTTATTCAATATTTATTGTGTTATGTTATGACAAACTGTAAGTTTTAGCTTTAAGCATATTATAGAGTTAGCCAACGATGGACTAAAATATTTTGCGTGCTATTTAAATGGTTAAACATGTGAACAGTGTACCAATGTAAACTAACATCCTACCATGTTTGAAGCCAATAAAGATTATTAAAGATTATTTGAATTAGCCGGGTATTACAAAAATGTAAAATTGTTATTGTTATCATTATAGATTATTTATCTATTCTGTACATCGTGGACTTAGTGTCCTTCATCCAGCTTTGTTGTCACCTAACCAGAGCCTCGTTTTGTTTAGGTGAGTGAACCATAGGCAGATGAAACTGGTCTAGGAATGGAAATCTGTAAATTGGGCTCCACATACCTGTTCGAGGGATATAATAATATATACTTTATTTATATAAAAATGTTACATTCTGCACTTACCTACATTGGTACGGATCAAAGAAATATGTAAATTTAAACGATTGCGGACGTATCCTTTACTATTTTTCCGGATTTGCACGTAAATAAATATCGGGGTTTAGGAAAAATTAAATATACCGATAATGTCTACATATGAGACGGCGGAACTATATATGCGAGTGAGTGTCATTGTATTATCCGTTTTATGATTTATGTGTTTTGTGATGTATATATTTTACCCTGTACCTACGTAATTGACTGTAGATACAGGTGTTCAATTTATTATCAAAAAATGAGCCAAGTGCGCGTCGGACACGCCCATGAAGGGCTACGTAGTAGCAATGATTAGTATATATATATACCCTAAAGTCCATATATATATATATATATGAAAGACTTTAGGGTTCCGTAGCCAAATAATAAATAAATTGGCTACGGAGCCTTAAGGTATTTGAAACTTACGCAGCTGGGTCAGTACACTGACTGTGGGATTGGTTCACAAATTCAAAAGGGCAATGGAGCGAGCTATGTTCGGGGTCTCTCTAAGGGATAAAATCAGAAATGATTTCATCCATAAGAAAACTAAAGTTACGATACAGCTCACCGGATCAGAAAGTTAACTTGGATGTGGGCCGATGACGTATGTGCCTATTATATTCCGATGGTAGGGAGCTAAAAAACTGTTGGCACAAACATCTAAAAACACAAAGAACTCTTATTTTAAGGTAACCGTCTTTTTTTCAAAGTAATAAGATGACCGTCCTTTTTTTAAAAAAATAGAGTTTGAAAAATTGG
>PQWD01004257.1:0-15259 GCA_019425675.1 Leucinodes orbonalis
GTGGTAGCTGGTGCTTATAATACTTATAACTAAGCTAAACAATTACAAACGTAACAATTCCAAGTCACAGTATCTAGTCCCTCACCCTTGAACTTAAACTACAGCTATACTAATAGCATCAACCTCTGCAGTTGTCTGCATCCTATGTAAATACAAGCACAAGTACAGTAGCTTGGCTATGGGGTGTTCGGGTCGTAACACGCCACCCAGGTCCAGTGATTGGGAATTGTTTTCACGAGAGAAATAGTTAAAATTTTTTTACTTATCTACTAGCGGGCAGGTAGAAAAGCGCTACAAAGATGGGTCGTCAGAGATTCGACTACCGAACGGCAGTGTCCGCTACTTCGACCCAAAGAACGAGCACATCCGCGAGGAGTGGCGCTTCCCTGACGGCGCTGCGCTCACAATTTCCGCGACAGGAGAGCAACGCGTCGTGTTTGGTAATGGACAAGTCGAGGTGCACGCTCAGGATCATAAGGTAAGGTATATTGTTTTCTGCTGTATTTGTTAGCTAAATTAGCGTGACCCGGTTTACGTTAGTTTGAATCCTGTGGAGTAACGTCACTTGTGCGGTTCTTCCTAGTTAGGTTGGAGCATTGCAGGATCACCTTATTATCCGAAACGAAAGACTTTCCTTTTATTTGTACACACATAAATATAATTACTACATTGAAACACCTAAACCGATACAAATAATGTTGAAATGATTATTCTGTATGGGGGTTTTTAAATTTATTTATATACATATTTAGATCTATATTTTTTACTCATTCTCTGGAGTGTCTGTTTGTAATATTAAAATAACTGTTTTTCTACTACAGGCATATGATTATGTATATATATAGATAGATAATATATATATATATATAGATAGATAGATAATTCTTTATTGCACAAAACAAATTAAACACTTAACAAGATTCTGCACAGGAAAAAAAGTACAATTGGCGGCCTTATTACTAAATAGTAATTTCTTCCAGACAACCAACTTATAATAGAAGAGGACAATGGATATAGTTACTAGGTATGCCAAATCGCTTGAAATGTTGTCTCAGTAAAGCCTGTATGTATGCAAACACACTAGTTTTTGTTGTATTAAAAAATACCTAGTAGTTTTGATTTTATAGGTATTCAAAGTTTAGAAAAATATCGAGTCCCGCTAACAGTCATGTGACCGCTTGTGACGTCACTTCACAACGCGCCGCGCACTCGTGATGACCCGCGTAGGTGTAATAGCTTGCGCAGTGTTTTGTTTTGTTGGTTTACGTTCGCGTATTTAGTTAATAGTAAATATTATTCGATTAATAAAATGAATGAAGGATTCGAAAAAGGGCAATCGGATAATCTACCTAAAATAGATGGATTAATGGTTGCGCATTATTTATCAACAAATAGTAATTTCGTTGCCGCCGAAATGCGAGGAATAAAAATGCAAAGGTAAGTGAACTTTCCGTGCTACTACTGATGCTTAATAGTTTATCTGTCGTAAATTGTTTTATCAAAACAACTGAAATGGTTGAAGTACCTACCTAACATAATTTTTTACGTTTAAAACAAAAATACATTATTATAGTTTTGTAACTATTAGTAGGTAAGTACGACTGTATAATATAGGTAGGTACCGCTGCTTTTCTTCGTAAATTTAAATGAATACATACATACATTGATTTATTGCAAATATGAGTAGGAAGTAGGATACGTACTTATGTAGATGTAGTAGGTTGAACGTTACAGATGTAACAAACCTTTTTTATTTGTATTTTCTTACTTACAAAATACCTACGTAAGGCCATTTTATTTAATTATTTTTTTATTGCAAATACAGATATTTGAACAGGTGTACTAAACCTTTTTAATTATTATTTGTATTTTTTTCGAATAAAATACGTAAGTCCATTTATTTTATTTGAAACTGATTTCAGATCGGCAAGAGACAGCTATGGCGATGATGCTATTGGTTACGTCCAAGTAAAAAGAGTAGGTGACGTATGCACGGTCAAATGTAGGATCACGCCATACCCTGGTGAAATAAAATTTATTAACCCGTCAGGTGTTATTGATATTAAATATTTTATTGTGTTACAGTTTTTGTAATCCGACCACGTAAGAGCTTGTTTTACGGCATCAACAGGCTTTTCAATTTGAATCTCAAAACAGTCGATAATGCTTTGAACCTGACTGTATTTTTTTCTAAATGGAAAAGGTAAATTCATCTGGACATCGGATGAAGGTGGAAAGTATACAAGTGATTTAAGTGCAGATGCTACAGCCGGAACAGTAACTCTTATGATTTTAGTAACAGAACTAGTCGACAAGCCAAAATCCAAGGCCAGAATAGTATTAGGTTGATACAAGCGTATTTTTTTTAAAGTTATCATTATATTTCGCGCAGTACATTTTGTTGTTTCAGATAACATATTAATACAAAAATAGCATTCTTTAGGTAAACCTAACAACAGTTGTGGTTCTCTAGATATGGATAAAAGGGCAGCCTTTTGCATATAGTTTCTAAAAAAAACTGTTTCGCATTCCGGTTCCGAATCTGAATCATCATTCGACTTCTTTGATTCTTGATCAAGGTTAAACATTTCATGGGAAGAGGCGTTTGAAGATGTGTCGTCAATATTACCAAAAGTTACTGCATCTGGTGAAATTGATATTTTGCTCTTTTTTTTAAATATTTGTTATCAGTCATGGTTGATTTATGAACACCTTTAGCTTTCAGATTTACTTGTATTCCCTTACTTTTTTTTGATATTTCTAAACACTGATCATTATTTTCAAAACTTAATGGATCTTCTATTTCTATTTCTCCTTCACAGCTAACAACAAATATCTCTTCAGGTTTTTCTAACATCGAAGTTTCATCTTTATTTAATAGTTTGTCAAAATATTCTATACGATTACGTTTTTGTACTGCAGATCTCTGAGGTCTATCTTCTTTTTCCTGTTGACATTTGAATTTGTGTGGAACTATACCCTGTTTTAGTTTAATTCTTCCCCCAACCAATTTATACTTAGTATAGTTCTCCATATCATTTTCAATCTAAAACAAGAAAAATCTTATTAGCCACCTGGTCGACGTGAGCAGAGCAGTAGACACAGTCTAGTATTAAAATTTATATAGAAAATAAAGAATAACGCGGAACAGTTGCATTGTTCTCAAGATATTATATTATGTAATAATATGTAAAAACATAACGGAAGGTTTTGTTCCTCTGATCAGATTTTATGTTTATAGGTATTAAATAAATGTAAACTACAAAAGGTTATAATAGTAATGTCTTAGGTATTCACGATCACTGTCTTTTATAATGAAACTATTTTAACCGGATGAATCGCGTACCTGTTGATTTTATATTTTTCCTGCCAATGTAAAATCAATAAATACGCAATTAATCCGGTTAGAAATTGTTTCATTAGAAGATGAAAATAATCAGGTATTATTACTTATATTTATGTACCTACATAAAATATGATCACTATACTTACATCAAAATGGTCTTCACAACAATAAACTGTACTTTTATCTCCAAATGGATCTAATCTCTTCATAGCCTTTATCCATTTTTTTCGCATTTTAACATCCTTTGGAACTATAAAAAAACAACTTTTCCGGCGAATTGGTAGTTGTATTTATACATTTAGGCACAACACATGATTTCCTAGTATTTGGATTGGACATTTTTAAAATAATTTTGGTATAATTTCAACGGCATGGGCGCGCGACTGCGAGCGGACTGAGTCAGCCAGACTGAGCGTGTTGTACGATGACGTCACACCATAACCGCAGCCCGCGTCGTACGGTTACAATTTGTTTTACTTCTAAATCGGAAACTATTTGACATATCGAAGTAATTCTTTCACTAGTATTTTTTATTTTTGACAGAGAATATAGAGTGCTAATAATCAAAATTAGTGAACATTCTTCATTGTAAAACGAGCGCGCGAGGCGACTTTGAGGATAGAGTACAAAATTGAAAATATTGATGTAACAAAGGGTCATTGCCCAGAAAAGTGGGGTTTAATTCAAATCTGATTGGCGCACGCCACAATAAATACTCCTCAGTACTGTGATTGCAAGGATGCGGAAGGCTTTCACCGGTCCGCTTCCACACCGAAAAGGGTGCGTTGAACTTGGCCCAAGTACATCCCTTTTAATCTACATCGAAATTGCGTTTTACTCTGCGAACCGGGAAACCCTGTGTATTTTAAATCCGTTCAGAGTCGGAGTTAATTTAAACCATTTGATGGGCATGTCATTTCTCTTTGTACGCTATCAATGACCCGTCAATTAGAGATCCAGTCTTGCCAAAAGTATAGAGACAAATTATCTGAAAAGATCCCGTGGTTCCGTGAAGCCCCTTGGTGCTATCTGGCCTAACTATCTGGCGCCCTTACATAAATATAAAAATCACATACATATTTTGTATTGGTACTTACTACACATGTATTATAAATAGGTTTGTAATGTAATTTTGTACATGTTTATATCGGATCATAAGAAGCTCAAGAACACATTATATCACCTAAGGATATCGACCGCTCGTCCTTATGAATCAAATACTGCATTCATTACCATTTAGCCAAACCGGCTGAGAAGCTATAAGTTATAGAAAAATGGAACTTTAAAAAAAACGAAATGTATTGTATGTCAGATTACTGATGGTGGGTCAACTCGCAGACGGTTCACCTGATGTTTTGTGATACCGCCACCCATGAGATAGGGATGGGTGGGAGGGAAGAGGGACTCCGGAAGCCGCAATTACTGGGTGCAAACAGTGCAAAGCGTTGTGTATCATGGGTTGCAGGACGCCATAACAAATTGCCGAGTAGACGAATTTAACCTAACACATGGAAAAGACACATTGTTAAGAATTAAATACAATAAAAGAAAAATGTTTCAAAAGCCTGGCAGGCCGCCGGGCGCGTTATATTTTGGCTGTACCTACGGGCAATCAAAAGCTTATGTCCGGCTTTATCCGGACGCCTGGTAACCCTAGTTGTTCCACTTTACCCCGGTTTGCTGAAAAAACAATAAAATTAGGCACTTGTACAAAGGTATAAAACTATTAAAGACAACCGCGTCTTGTACAGCTCGCAGCAGTAATAATCTAGCTCTAAACTTTAACACTAGACTAGACTTTACTCGTGGCGGGGTCACAAGCACGACGCTCCCGCCTTGACCGCCTCTGAACCCTTCTTACTGCAATCAACATCTTTGCTGGCTTTTAATACCAACAAATAATTTAAGTTCAACGGTCGACGACATTTTTAGTTTCATGCGACTGATCTTGTTAAAACTTTAGTGCCTCACCGTGAGTAACAAAAGTATTTCATTTTACTTGACATAGATTTTCTGAATCTTGATCAAGTTTTACAGCTTAACTCTTTACCGGGCTAAAAATAATTGTCATAAAGTGTAGTTAACTCTCACTAGGTGGAAAGATGACTTCGTAAAGGTATATAACATAGAAAATCATCATAATCATGTATTGTGTTTCTTAGTTTAGGATAGCCATAAACACGGCTGATTTGGTCAAGTCTACTGCTCTCATCATCAGCTCATTAAACGTCCCCACCGAGGGCACGAGCCTACCCGTATAGGGTGATTAGGCCTTAGTCGTCCACGCGGGCCCAGTGCGGATTGGACGACTTCACACACAACCTTCGAATCTCTTCGCAGGCGTGCATGAAGGTTTCCTCACGATGTTTTCCTTCACCGTAAGAGCGTCGGATAACGTACATATATTTTTCGAAAATTCGAAAATACATTGGTACGTGTCGGGATTTGAACCTCAGCCCTCCCGGTAGGAAGGCGACAGTCCACACCACTGAGCCACCGACGACTGCTCTAACTCACACCTATTCAGGGCAACGACAGACCACATCATCATCATCATCATCATTACAGCCCAATTATGTCCACTGCTGAACGAAGGCCTCCCCTAATGATTTCCACGCGGACCAATCCCTTGCAGTTGACATCCATCTGCTACCCGCCACCTTAACCAGATCATCCGTCCATCTGGTTGGGGGTCGGCCTACGCTAACGACAGACCGCAAATTAATGTAAAAATATGGTGGTTAAACAAGACCTAGGATTGGATATTTTACCTACGTCACCCGGTATTTTACTCTGGTTTTGAATACTTCGAATCTTACTATTACCTTTTTAATTATTACCGCAGGCACAGATATTTTGCAGTCAGAGGCACCGGTCTTTCGTACTTACAATTGAGTTAAATCTAAAATTCCAAAACGAAACACTTGTTACCAAATAAGTCTAAATTTACACATCTATTTCTATAGCATTGCGTAGCAGGAATAATGTTTTCCGACTTTTAATTTATTTGTCAAAGTTGGACATGAAATCGCTACGCTTGTTGTTGCATAGCTGAGGCTTCTTTCAAAATATTTATGTATACATTCATCATACAGAGCTCTATTCAATGATAAGGTAATATAATCATTTTTAGACAGTGCCACCGCTACAGGGCGTAGACTCGGGTCATATAAGTAGGACTGTTCTTTTTTCTCCAGATTGCCCCTGAAAAGTTTTCGGTGGGTAAACTTGCGTTTGAGTTTTAGGGTGTAAAGCACTGTCGATCATTTGGCGACCTCAGAGGTAGAACTACTGTGTCATCTGCCTTATAGCCCCGACCTCGCACCTTGGGATTACGAAAGGTTACGTTTCAGGAGGCCGTCGAGAAGATCTCTAACGAGTGGGCAAAGTGCTTTTCTCAATGGTTCTATCGGATGCTGCGATGTGTTGTCGTAAATGGACACTACTTTGAAAAGATAAAATAAAAGTGAAAATTTGCTAATTTCATTAGGTTTTCCTTTTCTCAGTACTTTCACTTTGACTCATGTAAAAGAAGGTCCTCTTAGGTATATAGGGCACAATCGCAGTCACAGTCGTCACATAGCTCGCATAGGGAGCAGAAAAGGTACTTACGGTAGTAGGTACTTACTTACGGCCAGGTAAGTGGTGGATGTTAATAGAGAAATAAAATAAAATGGAAAAAAATCCATGACATAAAGCTACAAATGGGTAAATCAGAACACAACTCCTAACTATAGGTAGTATAGTTCCTTTTAAAATTGAGTACCAAAGTGAATAAATAATAAAAATATGGCCAAGCGCGAGTCGGACTCGCCCGTGGAGGTTCCGCAGCAGCAAGTCACATACAATAAAATATTTTTATTTACTTAGGCACCTACTACAGCTTTTATATGAAAAATAGTGGTTCACCGTTTATGACGTATAAAAAAACTACACGCCAGAAATCGTTCAAACTAAATTTCATTGTTAGATTTTATGGTAATGTACATCATTAACATTTTGAGTTTCAGTTCAATGTATGGGGAACCACAAATTATAATTATTATTTTTTTCAAGTTTCTTGTCAAAACCTAATAGCGGTTCACAGAATACATATACTTACAAAGTTTGAATTGTGTAGTGTTTATAGTTTCGGAGAAAAAAGGGTGTGACATACGGACGGACAGACAGACAGACAGACATGAAGAATCTATAAGGGTTCCGTTTTTTGCCATTTGGCTACGGAACTCTAAAAACCTGTGTGACAAAATAGTTATCAACTTTTGACGGTGAAAATTCCTTTAGGTGGTAAAGGTGATCCCTACAATACAGCCCTGTATTTATCAATTGCAAAACTGTCCTGCTAAAAATATAATAAGTAGGTACCTAAATGTTTCGGCCAAACTTTGGCGACTGTGGAACCATTGTTGGTGTTTCACAATTTACTTTCAGGGGTTTCAGGTTTAGAATTTACGGAAGGTTTGTCGGTTACTGGTGAACACGAGGGAATGATGATTTAATATTGGTGACATAAAAACCTCGCAGGTAATTGAACCCTTTATCTCAAACTCTCATTCCCTATTCGCCTGGTTCCTAATCGGTGTGTGCCGGGTCACTTTTATCCCCTAACATAGGTACCTACTTATACTAGTTGGGTTTTTAGCTTTACCCGGAACACCCTAAGCCGAGGTTCGAGTCCCACTCGGGGATGCCCTTATGGTTGTTGCGCCCGCCACTTCCTCGGTGAAGCTGTTAAAGCCATCTGCGGCTAAAAGTAGTAGTCATTTAGAAAAATATTTATCTCATACAGGTCATATTGACTTATTTAACCTTGCTGGTAGACTCGATACTGAGTCGTTTAAGGAGGTACCACCGCAGTGCCAGATATCGTCCCGTCAAATAAGAGTGCTATGCACTTTTGTGTTTCGGGATGAGCTAGTAGCTACTGAAATTACCGGGTATAGGAGACCTAACATCTGTTGACTCGGGTGACGGGCGCAGTGCGGCATTGAGAATAATAACTGTTTATCAGTGGTTGGTCTCCTTCAATGCCACCCTGTCATGGTCAGGCGTATCACTTGACTTTAGGCGAGCGTCCTTACCGTCCTGTTCACTTCTTATCATAAAGAAAATGCCATGAAGCAATTTTCGAAATCCAAGTCAAAACAGAGTATATACTAAAACCGTTGTTGTACTAAAAATGTTCCTTTTCGGATTGCCTGTATGAAATGAGCAGGCGTTGGAAGTGATCTTTACTTTCGAATTTCTTATAAACTCTCGCTTCGTCTGATTCCGCTTGTCTATCCTTTAATAGTATGTTATTATGTCGACTTAAAATACACTAATCGTTCGTAACAGGCTGGCTGAAAATCTTGCTCTTGTGGGCAAACGTAGTGTGGGACGTCCTGTAACGCGGAGGTCTGATGACTTGCGAAAGGTTGCAAGCAGGGGATGGATGCGGGTTACTCGGGATCGAAATGGTTGGCGCTCTTTGGGGGAGGGCTATGTTCGGCAGTGGACGATTGTAGGCTGATTGATAGATTACTAAAAATTGCTGGCTGCTCTTAAACGGGAACAAAGTATTCGGAAATTTTAAGAGCAAAACCAGTGTAACGATTAGTATTTCAACATTTTCTGTAATCTGTTATTGTTTTTATTTTGTGCCAAATAGATCTTTCTTTCTTATTTATATCTATATCTGCAATTATTTTTCACTGGTGCCCAATTGGTCAAGCTTTCTTTGAGTCAGTAACTAAGTGAAAAAGCAATAAATAGGTACGTTGGCAGGTTTTCAGTTTGTAGGTTCATTTTTAATTTGGTAAGTAAAATTATTTTAAATTTGTATGAAGATATACTATTGTTATTGTTTTCTAATAAAATGACGACGTCATATAAATATACGAATGAAACTCTCACTAACATTTTCTTATCAAACATTAAGGAAAGCAGTGTCCAAAGTACACGGCGTCATTGACTTTAAATGAGGGATATATAACTACAGTATATATTTAATTATCTGCGCTATAGCACATACGCCTATATTTACAACAATACTTACTATAAGGTAGGTAATCATTAAATGAAACAAAACTACTTGATCAAGATTATAATTTATAGTCTTAAAAATATCAAAATTACATTAAAAACTAAAACGGTAATAAATATAAATTAATATTGGTAATGAATGTAATGATAGAATAAAAGTAACGATTTACAATCTCTGTTCAATACTTAGCCATTACAAGTTTTAAAAACTGTTAAAAAGAAATCACTTTATTAAAATTTTTCAACAACATCAATTTTCTAAAAGATTCCTCTATCTATAATTTATAATACGACACTCGCTTGCAAAGAAACTTTTATAAATCTCTTCAAAGTATGTTTCAGAAACATTTTTATAAAAGGCCTTAAAATATTTTAAATATTTCAAAGTTTATTTGGTTTTGCTATAACATTTGTCCTTGCAAGCGAGCATTTACACAACGTCAACCACTACAAATACATAAAGCATCTAGTAAATTTCAATGGCATAATAATCTCAAATGTTACGAATGGATTCAAAACTACGTCTATCTGTTTGTCTAACAACGCGTATTCCGTTACAACTTATATTCGAGGCGTGTTACTTGTGTAAATATCATTACGTTTATGTGAATCTTCACAGCTAAAATAAGAAAGCTTTTAAAAGCGGTCTTCAAGCGATTCGATTGACAAAACGAAAATGTCAAAATATCGCTTTTTGACTGGTAATATGTCAAAAGACCACGTTGCTATTGTACCTGGAATAAACAACGCGTCATATACTTTGTGCCTTGCTAAATACTTTTTTTAGTATCTTTTTTGTATATAATTAGTTCTACATAAAAACGTCGACCTCCCAACAGATACACTCTAAAATAACCCGTCAAATATTTCTGTTAATCGTGTTTCGCGACAGCATCTTCAAAATGGCGTTTAGTTGACAGCTGATGACGCGTCATATTCCCTCCGTTTGGACCGCAAAACAAAAATGGCGCGCGTAATTCTGTTATTAATGCTCGCGAACTCACTACAATCGCTATGCCGTTGTCGCGAGTGGGTACTGTTGAATGTGTGTGTGTGTTTAGTAAGCGTGGTTGGCTACGAAAAGACCGGCTTCAGCGCCCACACCTGTCACGGATCCGGCGACGTATTTGCCCTGAGACGCCTGCCCGTTGGCCTGAAAAAGAAGAAAAAAAATCATAAAGATTGGCGCCTGAGAACTTTGAATAGCCATAGTTAAAACCGTTTACTATAAACATGTTATATTTTCCTAGGTACTTCTTAGTAATAGCGTCTAAAATATTTTATACACAAATTATTAGAATGTTTACATTTTTCAAAAGATTTTTAGGACCTGTTCATCTTAAGATGTGACACGAAAATGAACTAACACGTAGGTAACAATAAACTATTCACGACGGTACTTGGAGTTTCGGAGCGTAAAATAATGAAGCAAGTTTCTGATTAACATATTTGAAAATCATTAACTATTAATACTTTTAATTAACTACTAATACTACTAATCAATGGATCGATTTGTAATCTAAAAATAAATGCTTATTATTATTATTATTAAAAAATAGGCATTGCCGCACCGATACACAAAAAAGTAAACAAACGAAATTATAACAATTTAAGTGTTATGAGATCACTGAATAACTACTGTACCTACAAGGTACATATTATTCTTACCTAGAGATTTAATGAACCAAAACCCACATTTAAAGAATATAATATCAATTTTAGAATGATCAAATGTTGTACATAGTTGTAAGAATACCTGTAATATTCATTTGTATTTCACTGAATTCGGCGCCTTACATTTCACACAACACAACGTTCACTCATTAAATGTTGCCGATTAATTTTAACAGGAAAAAAAAATACTTATTTAGACCGCAAATCTTTGGTACGGTTTGTACCGGTATAGACGTCGGTAGTCTATGACAAATAATATTAACTGGTCATAAAAAGTAATAAAGTAGAGCCTAGATATAAAAACTCAATTATTTAAATATAGTCTATTATCACTACTGCAGAAACTCGTAGATCAAAACAAAATTGTTTACATGATGAAACAACTACTATGTTAATGGAGTAAATGATAAACTTCGTATAAAGTTCAAGGCGGTCTTGTCTTATCAAAAGGTATAAATAGGAAAAATAGTAAAGATTTCCTCAGAGGACCGGCCGCTTCTACCGGAGAAACATCTTGGTTAAGAGGTTTAGATTTTAGAAAGAATCCTCTATTATTGTAAAAAAACAAAAAAATGGATTAGTATGATGTCGGAAATAAATTTCAAAAGGGGCAAAGATAATGTGTAGGTTACATTAATTAATGCAAATATAATAAATAGGTACTCATTTCATAAGCATTCGTAGCATTTTCGAAATAGTATAATGAAGTTACAATTTAATTTAGAAAATATATTAATAGAGTTTATATACCATTTTTAAATATAAATGATTTCATTTCTGATTGGTTAAGGATTTTTATTTATATTTACAATAAAAATTAAGGAAAAATACTCATTTTTTTATCGTTAAAAGGGTTTTAGTTATATAGTACATAAATATCATAACATTAAACATTGTTAAAGCGAAAAAAACAAAAATAAAAACAAAATTTTATTTTATTTTACACAACAAGCAACAACAACGTTCCTCTACAAAAATACACAGTCTAGAAATGTTGCACATAAAATGATTCATTGATAAAAATATAGAAATTGACTTACTTGTTATCGATTATTTTAATATCCATTATTGAAATAATGGCTAAATATATACATAACTGAATATTTAACGTCGAATCATTCTGTGTGCTTTGACAATTAACAAGCGATAATAACATCAAAATGGATGAAAATCTGCATGATTGGATACAGAAAAGCAATACAACTAATAATCAACATCATACATGATTGCTAATAATTACGAAAGCAAACACAAATCAAGCAACATTCATAAAAAGAGTTATTTTGATTAAAATTGGTCGCAAAATCATTTCTGACTTTATGCCATGCATTTACAATTCGACAAACTTTCAACATTAAAAAACTACATCAAATATGACCAAATGTAATCATTCAAATATATCAAGGAATGTTCATGATTCTAGATGTATAACGAAGTACGTTATACGCTTATAAAATACTTTCAGTCCCCTTAAATGCCAATGGAATGTAGTATCGAATAAATATCATGCTGTTCAGTAAGCATGCGCTTTGACAAAGTTCGATTTGCCAGCTGCAAGTGATGGGATAGAGCCAGCCACATATTTCGCTTGGCTTGCAAGACCATTGGCCTATTAGTTATTACAAAATCATGAACAGTCCAATAACAACAATGTTAGCAAAGGAAACAGAGGTTTGTTATTTATAACAATGTTTAAAATTAAACGTCCGTTGGATGCGTGTGATTGCGTCACGTGGAAGTGTCATGGCGTCGGCGCGTGCGATGGAGCAGACGTGAAGATTGCGAGGAAAATAAAATACTAATTAGTAACTACATCTATGAAAGCAATAAGCACACATACAGACAATAATATAATGTGCCATGTATTGTAAAAAAAAATTAATTGTTTACAATAATGCCTTAACCTTGCCTTAACTATGCCTTGCCTGCCATGGTCAAAATTTTCCTTTATTTTCGACTTTCCTGCTGTAGAATAAAGTTCAATGTGGACTCTGATTGGCCAGAGCCTGACAAAGGGTTTAATTAGTTGTGTCCAAAGTCTAGTGTATAAAAATAGAACGATGAATATTATTATAACACTTTGAGCCTTGTTAATACGACAGATTATATAGAAAGTCATACTCGTATCATTCATTTAGTTTTAATAGATCACTGTGCACATTTATATTAATGACTGTACAAAAGGAAAGTAGCAATAATAAAAAAGAAGTGAATAGCTTAAAATTACTCCTAATTAGGTTTATAAATATCGAAGCAAGATCATAGATATGATGTCTAATATGTATTATTAGATATATATGATTATCTAATAATACATATTAAACACACAACAATAAAAAACTTTATCTACTAGGGACCTAAAGTGCAATATTACCTTGGCACGCTTCAACAACTCTTACTTTTTATTTTACGAGCAATAAAGCACTTATTTATAAGGACCTAAAGTGTTATATTACCTTCGCATGCTTCAACAACGACAAGCGATCACGTTCTTCAGCTATCTTATTTTCTACGTAATGAAGAACTTAATCTTTCAATTAGGGACTTAAAGAGCGATATTACCTTGGCACGCTTCAACAACTCATTTTCTATATTGTCTGTGCAATAAATACCTTTATCTACTAGTGCCCTAAAGTTCGCTATTACCTTGGCACGCTGAAACAACTCTTTGCATATTTTCTGTGCAATAAAGAACTATCTACTAGGGACCTAAAGAGCGATATTACCTTGGCACGCTTCAACAATTCTTGCTGTCCAGCGAGCACGTTCTCCAGCTATTTTATTTTCTTTATAATGAAGACCTTTATCTTTTTATAAGGGACCTAAAGTGCAATATTGCTTTGGCACCCTTCAACAACTCTTAATTTTTTTTCTGTGAAATAAAGAACTTTATATACTACAACCTAAGTGCGATATTACCTTGGCACGCTTCAACAACTCTTCCGTCCAGCGAGCACGTTCTTAAGCTATTTTCTATGCAATGAAGAACTTTTCTACTAGTGACCTAAAGTGCGATATTACCTTGGCACGCTTCAACAACTCTTGCTGTCCAAGCAAGTACGTTCTCCACCTTGGCACGCTTCAACAACTCTTACTGGCCAAGCAATTACGATCTCCAGTTATCTTATTTTCTATGCAATAAAGACCTTTATCTACTTGGGACCTAAGTGCGATATTACCTTGGCGCGCTTCAACAACTCCTGCTGTCCGGCGGGCACGTTCTCTGGTTTGCCGGCCCACGCGCGAAGCACCGACGCCTGCAACGCGCGTCCGTAGCTGAAGGTGAGAGCCCACGGCCGCTTCAGGTCTACAGCGTTGATCGCGTTCAAGTGCACTGACGCCTCTTCCTCGGATTGCCCGCCCGAGAGGAATGTAATGCCTGTGGCGGGGGAAAAGTAAAGAAATAATAAATGTAATAGTGCAAAACCCGTATTACAGGTTATACTGGCGTAATGCTGTGAAGACAATGTTGATACCCTAAAAATATTCACACAGCGCCATCTAACCCCAAACTAAGCATTTAGCTTGTATTACGGGTACTAAACATACTTATATACTGTTTTTTGTAAATACATACAAATTATACATAGAAAACACCCAGACCAATACAAACAGACGAATGTTTCTGACAACTAAAGTTGTCATTGGCGTGCAAAGGGTTAACATGCGTTTTATATACGCGCTAATATCATGTTTGTGTCTCACTAAATGTTGAAGTCTATGTAGTTTTTGTTTTGAATCCATTAAGAAAATAATAAGAAGCTTCATTTAAATTTCCTAGTTTTGTTTACAAAGGTGCTTTTTAAATGTACTTCAACATAGCTTTTACTCCTTATCAAGTTATTAATCACAGACCGACTAGTATCAGAGTATCTAAACTGCTTTAAATAAAATAAAAAGCTTATAAATCTTTCTTTTTTCTTTCTTAACGGACTTTGACTCCTTAGTTCCCTTTCATTGAGCATGATCATTAAAAACCTTAAAACTTTACTTATTAATGTCAAATGAAGCTACTGAACTACTCACTCACTGACTGGCTTTTTAGTTTCAAATATTACTCTTTAACATAATTATAGAGACATAAAGATTGTGTTAGCATTGAGACAAGAGACATACCAATTGACGACCTATTTGTACATGGTTGAGACGTCGGGCTCTTACACTAAGGGTTCCGGGGTTTCATTTCCCGGGCAGTACAACTTTGTGTGGATGACA